>LZPO01117865.1:23866-33998 GCA_001675575.1 Neotoma lepida
ATTTCCACCAGTTTGGCTGGCTTCATGATCTCAATGTCTCTTGTTCATTGAACCTCTCCTCTCTCCCATCAGTTGAACTCCTGGAGCTCTGCATGGTGCCCAGCTATGAATCTCGCATCTGCTTCCATTTGTCTCTGGATGAGAGCCCATCGGGGCTTCTCAGTCATGGGTCCATGGTTCATGCGTCTCCCAGTAGTTTGGCTGGCCATCTCTGCACACCCTCCCATCATGATCTCTTAGTCCCTTGCTCATAGAGGGCCCCCTGTCTCCTATCGGTTGGGCTCCTGGAGATCCGCCGGGTGCCCACATCTGTCTCCATGGAGCCCTCATCCAGTGACGTATGTGGTAGTTTTAAGAAATGGTTTTGAAATGGGCTACTTATATAGTAGTTAACAATGGGGAAAACAAAGATTGATCAGTTTAAATTGATTTACTTATTGAAGTGATTTTCAAAGTACATACTTACTATCTTTTTAAAATAGTGTGGCCCTGGGGATTTATATATATATTATTGATGTATTTTAGTTTTTGGCAACTTTAAGGAGTAAATACATTGGATCTTCAGGTAAAATCTTTCACTTAACATTATGTTCTGTGACCGAAATTTGCTGTGCCTTTAGCAACAGAGTCACACTCTCAAATTCTGGAAGGAAAATCAAGAGTATTGGCAATAGTTTGTAATGCTTTTGGGATGATGGGACCTCATTTGCCAATGTTTAAAGCAGGTGTTTCCAATTTACTTTATATAATAAATTTATCTGTATTTTTCTAATAAAAAAGAGACAATATTAAATGTTGAACATACATTTTGAAGCCTTGATTTAACATTTGTAAGTATTAGTGATATATTCAAACTTACAAATAGTAATTAGCTTATAACTATACTCGTTTGATATATAAAATATTATTTACTAATTTCCATAACTTTTATAAAATAAATGTAATCTGATAGACATAGTAGTGGTAAGTGGTAATATAAATGGGTTTCTAGGCCGAGTATGAAGTCTAAGAACTATAGCAAAGAGAAACAAAATTATCAAGTACATTTTCTAATGGCTCAGGTGGATAAGTGTTTCCATATAAATTTCATAGTGTNTTCATTTGTAGGGTTTTTATCTACATATCTAAATATCTAGATGATATTTATCTATCATTTTCTAGACACTTGGGTAATAAAACCAAGAAATCAATGTAGAAGGCAAAAAAGGGTAAGCTAATATAATCAATATAATATTAAACCTACAGATTACTCCTACATTACTTTGATCATATCAAGGTATAATTTTTTATCCTTTACTTTCCATATATTGTGAAATATATTTATACATGTATCATTTATCAGAAACATCTTATTGACAATTGTTTGCCTTTGGCAGTCAGAGATTGTATTGCTTCAATCTCCACTAAAATGGGGATAAATACATATGAACAGAACACATAAAATCATTATTTTACATATTCTACAGATTGTCCATAAGTACTATAATCTTAAATCTCAATGAATGTTTGTAAATGTAAGTCTATAATGTTTTAATAATATCCTCATATGGTCAACAAAATTTGGATTTTATCAGCTTTAAAACAAGGAGGACATACTTTTGGGTGGGTAGGGATGAAAGAACAGATCTGAGAAAAGTTGGAGGAAGGAGTGAAGGTAATCAAATACAGTATATGACATTCTTAAATTAGTAATAAAATGTGCAAAAAAGTCAGTTTTTGTTTTTAATTCTATATTTAATTGCATGTCTTGACTTATAATTTTCTTCTTGGGTGTTATGTACTAATATTATTTAATTTTATCTTTAGTCATCCTACCAAAGGCAGAATGGTCAGAATATTTCTGTATTAGTTACTCTAGATTCATACACTAGAATAAATAATACCTAACCCCCTAAAACAAAAACAAGAGCAAAAATCCTTTTGTCTTTATTTCTGCTTTATATTTATTTGATCATTTAAATTTGATGTGGTTTTTAAATTTTATAAGTAGCACAATCTAGTTTATTGTTAAATGAAATAAATAAATAAATTCAACTGAATGCATATTTATGGAACAATTGCACAAGGTGAAGCCTTTCATCATGTTGTAAACCACAGTGAGTTTTTGGAACTCTAGTCAAAAAGAATTTTGGGAACTCTTTAGTCAAATGGGGAAAACTTCTGACATTTAATAGGAAATGTGAAGTTAAAAAGTCCAAATGATGTTTTTGGGGGAGATTGTTTTCTCTCCAAATGTCTCTAAGACTATGGTTTCAGACCTGCCACAAGAAGAAAGGTTCAGAGCAGTGCATTGTAACCCTGCTCCAGCAGAAGGCCCTGCATGACCAGTGCTGAACTCCATAAGCTAGAGGCAGAAGTCATCACTGTTTTTGAGATTTGACATGTGCACAATGATGTACACATCCTACACTCATGTTCTTTCAGATGGAAACAATTGTTTTCCTGTCAAAATACTTCAACAAGATTCATTGTTTACTTTCCAGGGGGGACTGAAGCTTGACCTTGTCCTATCAGTTCTGTACAGTTTTACTACAAGGCTCACAAAATGAATGGCTCTTCTGTATCCCAGTTCCAAAGTTTAACAGACATCCTCTTCTCCTACTGCTACTGAAACAATATATTCAANGACATTGGAAACATAACTCAACATAGCCGAGATCTCATTTTGAAATATTTCTTTGCTCATTATGAAAATTGCAACAGTAAACTCAGTCCTTAAACATCACAGGAAGAAGTACAGAAAGGAGACCCCCCAATATTAAGGAAATTGCATTTCNAATAGGACTCCCTCCTCCCATTCTCCCATGTACAATTGAAAATTCAAATTCACTTTACCTAGTTTGGGGATACTAGTATGTAATGTAAAGACTTTTNAAAATTACTTTTTAATTGCATTTTTTGAGAATCTCACATTATGCACCCCAATCACACTTACCTCCCTGTCTTCCAATATCTGTTTCCCTCCACCATGACCTCTTCCCCTTCCCAAAAAAGTCTATTTTGTGTTGTCCAGAGGTGATTGCCCAACTGACCTCTATCCTATTTGTATGACCTAGACTAGGTCAGACCTTCAGATCCCTAAGCTAGCACAGGTAGCCTATCTCTAGAACCTATCTTCTTGGAAGAAATAACATNTACCCAGAGTTGATTTTCAATGTAATTATGCTTCCTTGTGTAATGGGGAAACTCTTTCCAAATTATACTGTGCTTAAATACATTGGGAAAAACTGCCTGTTGTTAGACTCCCCAAAGTCTGATCCAGGTTGGTGAAGTCAATCTGCATTGGGTTTTCATTCTTATTTCTTTCTTCGGTTCTCTTCCCTACATGACACCTACAGAGACCCCCTCATTGGTGTATTTGTTTTCTTTTTCAGGGAGGAAGGCTGGACCTGGCATGACTGGGAAGCAAGTGTGAGGGGATGCATTGTGTGAAATCTCCAAATAATCAGTAAAAATATCACTGTGGTGGTCTGAATAAAAATGGCCCCCATAGGCCCATAGGAAGCGGTGCTGTTAGGAAGTAGGGCCTTATTGGAATAGGTGTGGACACTTTTGGAGGAAGTGTGGCCTTGTTGGAGTACATGTAGCTTTGTTGGAGTAGAAGCATCACTAAGAGGTAAACTTTGAGGTCTCAGAAGCTCAAGCCTGGACAGGGTGTCACTGTCACTTCCTGCTGCCTATGGATCCAGATGTAGAACTCTCTGATACCCCTCTAGCACCCTGTCTACCTGCATACCACCATGTTCCCCATGTCTGCCTGCATACCACCGGTTTGATGATAACAAACTAAACCTCTGAATTGTAAGCCAGGCCCAATTAAATGTTTTCCTTTATAAAGTCACAGGAGGAAATAGAGAAAAGAGACCTCAAGCTTTAAGGAAATTGCATGTCAAATACTACTTTATTTTCCCCTATGTGCACGTACAATCAAGAATTCAAAATCATTGTATCTAGTTTGGAGCTATTAGTATGTAACAGAAAGACTCTAAAGAAGAATTTCATTCTTTCAGGTCAAACAAAACCTAGTAACTCACCAAATATCTCCTTTCTTCCTGCAATTTTTCAATCAGATGTTAATTATGATTTCTCACTTTCTATGTAAAAATCGCATATTTTACATTTATTTATATTTCTTTGTACNATCAACCATATGGCTTATGACAAAAAATAGAAGAGCAAGATCATTGGAAAAAGCACAATTAACTCAGTGTTTCTTACGTGGTATTTATTTTTATATAATTTGAGAATTACATATATTTTATTGTTTATTAATTTTGTACTGATTATTGAGAATCATACATTGTTTAAAACAAAAGGTTTTTATAAATTCTATAAGTTCATATGAATGTGGGAGTTTATGAGATCTCCCATAGAATTGTACCATAGAGAACTAAGCATCTGACATGAATATGAGGTTGATTTTCCGCACGATGAAAATCTTTATAAGCACTGTGTGGTTTAAGAGGTAACTCAAGAAGGTAATGACCAAAACAAAAGCAAGAAAGGTTTTATCCACACCTGGATCAATTCCCAGTTAGGATCAAACTGTGAGAAATTTGAGTTGCAATTGTTGCACTTTGTCTAAAGTCTTGCTTCTCAGGGCGGAGAAGTGGAGTATGTATAATGCCCATCTAAATGAGTATTTGATGAGTATATTAGTATCTTTGGAAGAGACAGAGTTAGTTATGCAGTAGGACAAGTCAGTCTGCAAGAGACTGGGAATATCAAAAAAGAAGTGAAACGCTCTGGTCAGATTACAGAACACCAGTGCAACCATTGCCCTACAAGAACAGGAAGATAGGCCCAGGGTCATCACATAAAACAACCAGGCTAGAAGAACCATGCTGACCCACCTCACAANGGCCGGAAGAACTAGAGTACACTATTAAACTGTAAATATCCCTGTGCCTTGACCCAACACCTTCAACACCCAACCACTTCCACCCATGGTGACAGTAAACTGTGGTGATATTTTGTTTGTGCTCTAACAAATAAAGCTTGCCCGGATATCAGAGTGCAGGGCTGGAGCTAGCCACTAGAGGCCAGGCAGTGGTGGCACACAGCTTTAATCCCAGCACTTGGGATCTCATGCCTTTGATCCCAGTACTTGGGAGGCACACACCTTTAATCTCAGCACTAGGGAGGTTGAGACAGGAAGTGATATGGCTGGGCAGAGAGAGGGAATGATAAGGCGGGGTGGAGACAGGAGTTAAGCCCTTTTGGTCTGAAGATTTGGTGGAGGTAAGAAGTCTTTCTAGTGGCTGGCTGCTTGGCTTCTCTAATCTTTCAGCTTTTACCCTGATATCTGACTCCAAGTTTTTATTATTAAGACCAATTAGAATTCATGTTACAGTAAACTGTACCTAGCATCGAAAGAAAGGAAGAAAAATCAGACCAGGAGAAAAAACAGATAGACTGAAAATCTAAACTGTAAGTTGTATTTTTATTGATTAAGGTTAGAATTAGTTTAAATTATTTTATGCTTATGCAGCCTGCTTCATTTCTGCTCTGGCCATACACATTCAAAGCATCAGTCAAAGTGAATCTAATTACAGCATCCAAATTTCAAAGCTAATCTTCANTGAATGCTTATATCAACAAATTNATATATTGCATTTTACTGGGAATTTTGGAGTTAATGTTTAGAAAAACAAATAAAAATAAATCACAGNTACCATACTGTCTTTCATTTCTCCTCCAGATGAGCCAAGGCTATTGTTTTTTCTCTCTGCTCTGAACTTCGTCAGTAGGCAGATGTGCGCCAGAGGGCCTCCATTCTGGCTTCAACTAGCTTCAGGCAATGGGAGTTTAAGCAAGAACCAGAGTAGAACAGTCAGGACCCAGATACCCTATTAACAACAAGAGCTGTCCGTGACTCTAAGATGCTAAGATGACAGGCAGGCACAGTCCAGTCTCTCCACAGAGCTTCCTGTGTACCTGTAAATCTTCTTCATCTGCATTCTCTCCACAGACTAGCAGTGTTTCCAGTTTCTTATGCATTCACCTAGAGACATTATAAGTTTATATATTGGTACCTAGATAAAATCTCTGTCCATTTCTGTCTCTGTCTCTTTGTCTCTCTTTCTCACTTATTTGCTTCATTTTGCTTATTAGCACAATATAATTTATACATTTTTGATGAGTTCATATAGATATGACCTATCTAAATTTTTAATTAGGGGCTGCAGTAGTATGGACACTATAATTTACTAAAATATACATTAATTAAAATTTTCCTATGGACTCAGTAGTTTTTCTAACACATAAATTATAAAGAATCATACCATTAATATTTTGACATATACTTTATTCTTCATGCTTATTTATATATGGAATATTATCCTTTTGGAATTTTTTGATAAATGGTATCATATTTTTTTCAAATATTGTATCACTTTAAGCTCTTCCAAACAGACAATATAAGCAAATATCTGTCTTCTGATGCTTTGTGTAAATCAGTCATATTGCAGTCTCATAACAACAGGGCTCTCTTCTGAGAAACAAATAGTTAGGTGGTCTCTGAATGTAAGCATCACAGAATGGATTTACAGAACCTAGTGCACTTANACCTCCAAAAGAAATACGACACTATATGAAAATGGAANTATATGTGACCTGCCATTCACTGATATACGTAGCACACAACTGGATAATGTTACTATACTTTTGATCTAACAAAATATATGTTGTCATATAAGTGAAGTTAATAATTTTATGCACATAAGAATATATATATATACTTATTCTTCTCCTTATTCTGCTTATCACCAATATATACACTGACCTATAAAATTTTAATTATTTGAAGGAGCTTTTGATACAAGATGGTAATCAATCANCTAGTTAATTATTTGATTTGTCTTTTGTATTTCACTTGACCATTAACATTTGAAATTATTTTTAAACATGCCTTTGAATTTATGAATATTTTATTTTAGAATACAGAGNTTTGTGTTGTATTATGTCAAAAATTCTCAATAAAGAGCAGCCATGAGCAGGCTGCTATGTTTCAGCTCCCAGATCTCTACAAATATTAAGATTCTTAATATATCACATGATGTGATAAAGAACGTGGCACCACATGACTACAGAGCATGATAGTATATTGCAAAGTTCTTAAAAACAAGAATTTCTTTTGCTTTTTTTTATATTGGATGTTCAGTTTTTTATTAGACCAATCAGATGCCTTAGACAAGCAAGGTGAAACAAATGAAACACATCTTTACATAACTAAACAAAAGTAGCATAAATAAATGTGACACACCTTTACACAGTTAAATATTCCACAACACTCTTTTTAGATCTGTACCCCATTTTTTAATTGGATTGTTTGGTTTGTCGATATCTAATTTATTGAATTCTTTATATATTTGGGATATTAGCCTTCTGTCAGATGTGGAGTTGGTAAAAATCTTTTCCCACTCTGTAGGCTGCCATTTTGTCCTATTGATGGTGTCCTTTACCTTACAGAAGCTTTTCAGTTTCATGAGGTCCCTTTTATTAATTGTCAGTCTTGGTGCCTGCTCNATCAGTGTTCTGTTCAGGAAGTTTGTCTACTGTGCCAATGTGTTCAAAGCTATCCTCTACTTTCTCTTCTATCAGGTTCAGTGTATGTAGTTTTATGTTGAGGTCTTTGATCCATTTGGCCTTGAGTTTTGTGCAGGGCAATAGATACAGATCTATTTGCATTCTTCTACATGCTGACATCCAGTTAGAACAGCAACATTGGTTGAAGATNCTTGTATTTCTGACTTCTTTATCAAAATCAGGTGTCCATAGGTGTGTTGATTTATGTATGGATCTTCAATTCAACTTCATCAATCAACCTGCCTGTTTTTATGCCAACACCATGCAGGTTTTATTTTTTTAATTAAGAAATTTCTTATTCATTTTACATGCCAACCACAGATCCCCTTCTCTTCCCTCCTCCCATCCCCCAGCCTTCCTCCCCTAACCCCTCTCCCGCNTTCCCTCCTCAGACAAGGTAAGTCTTCTCATGGGGAGTCAGTAGAGCCTGATACATTCAGTTGAGGCAGATCAAAGACCCTCCCCTTGCATCAAGGCTGTGCAAGATGTCACACCANAGGTAATGGGCCCCNAAAAGCCAGCTCATGCACCAGGGATGGATTCTGACACTACTGTCAGGGGGCCCCATAAGCAGATCAAGCTACACAACTGTCTTGTTTATATGCAGAGTACCTAGTCCAGTCCCATGGAGGCTCCACAGCTGTTGGTCTAAAGTTCATGAGTTTCCACTAGTTTGGTTAGGTTGTCTCTGTAGGTTTCCCCATCATGATCTTGATGGTTCTTGCTCATAGAATCTCTCTTCTCTCTCTTTAACTGGACTCCTAGAGCTTGGCCTGGTGCTTGGCTGTGGATATCTGCATCTATTGGATGAAGGCTGTATAATGACAGGGTATTCATNGATCTGATTNCTGGGGTAAGCCAGTTCAGGCACCCTCTCCANTANTACTGGGGTCATCTTTGTGGATTCCCTGGAACTTCCCTAGCACCAGGTTTCTCCCTATCCCCATGATGTCTCCCTCTATCATGGTATCTCTTTCATTGCTCTCCCACTCTATCCCTCTTCCAGCTGACCATCCCATTTCCTTACGTTCTCATTCCCCCATTCCCTANCCTCTATTGTTCCCCCTACACCCACAGTTTACTCATGGAGATCTCATCTATTTCCCCTTTCCAGGGAGATCCATGTGCCTCTCATAGGTTCTTGTTATCTAGCTTCTCTGGAAGTATGGGTTATAATCTGGTTATCCATTGCTTTACATCTAGTATCCACTTATGAGTGAGTACATACCATGTTTGTCCTTCTGAGTCTGAGTTACCTCACTCAGGATGATATTTTCTAGTTCCACCCATTTGTCTGTAAATTTCATGATTTCATTGTTTTTTACTGCTGAGTAGTAATCCATTGTGTATATGTGCCACATTTTCTTTATCCATTCTTTGGCTGAGAGGCATCTAGGTTGTTTCTAGGTTCTGGTTATTACAAATAATGCTGCTATGAACATAGTTGAGCATGTGTCCTTGTGGTATTATCGAGCATTCCTTGGGTATATGCCCAAGAGTAGTATAGCTAGGTCTTGAGGTAGATTGATTCCCAATTTTTTGAGAAACCGCCACACTGATTTCCAAAGTAACTGTACAAGTTTGCACTCCAACCATCAGTGGAGGAGTGTTCCCCTTGNTCCACATCCTCTCCAACATAAGTCAAAAATCAAGAATTTCTATTTAGTAGTGAAATGGATAGTCAAAGGCATTTTTTTCTAGAAAACTCAGGGAGGTGTCAATGCACTGCTCCACCAGCTANAGAATAAAAAAAAAGAAAGAAAGAAAGAAAAATACTGATGCTCGATGTATGGTCCAGATTGGGCTTGAGGAAATCTACCTCCCTTTTCTTAGATACAGAAACATTAACAAATAGTTGAATGCACCAAATCATGGTATCCAGAAGTGCATACATGCTGGATCCGTGTTAGGTAAGGTGGGCTATGGTGGTTTTTTCTGTCTTAAGCATGTGAATTGGGGCCAGTGAGGTGTGTCAGTAAGTAACAGTGTTTTTCTGAAAAGATTGATGCCCTCTTAGCAAGCTTGGTGACACAAAAGAAAGCTTGATGACCTAAGTTTGATCCTCAGAATGCACATAGAAGATATAGAAGAGAGCACAGCAAAAGGTTGTTCTCTGATCACCACAAACAAACCCTGGCACCTGCATCACATATGCACAAGCACACACACACACACACACATGCACACACACACACACACATATTCAGGCATGCATGCACACACAGAGATATTAAAAATAATAACTGTAGAAAGCAAACCCCAAAGGGTATGAGCTCATAGAATTCTAATGTTTTCTTTATTTATCATTTAATTCTTTGAGAACTGTTTATAATGTATTTTCATCCTCCTTCCAGGATGCCCAGCCAAATTTATGCCCTCTTTCATTTTTATGTTTAAACTGATCAGGTANAATTTGTGCTACCTGGGTACACTTTGGCTGTATAACTCTCCATGGGAGCTAGCTGACGATCCAGGAGTTGCACGCTTCAAAAAAACTGACTCTCCCTTTCACCCAGCAATTGCCAACTGCCAATGAGTTTCTCAG
>LZPO01117868.1:26802-39223 GCA_001675575.1 Neotoma lepida
GAACATAAGGGTGGATGGGTGGGGAGATGGAGAAGATCTAGGGGCATCTGGAGATGAGGGGAAACATGGTCAAAATATAATGTATGAACATTTTTTAAATAAAAAAGAAAAATTATTTTGAATAGAAGTCTATATATGACCAATCTGTTTATAGATAGACCAAATATATAGTGGATTATTGAAAAGCATCAACAGATTATTAACTATACAATGAATAGTTCTTAACTGAGTCAAAATTAAACTTCTACAAATGTAGCCTGGAAATAGTCAGAGGAAGCCAACATTCACCTCTGTATTCCCCCATTGATCATCTATCTACATCTAAGGAAACGCAGAAGGCTGAGAAGATGATTCCATGCTGAAGAGATTACAACACAAGCCTGAAGGCCAGAGTTTAGATCCCCTGGAACTATNTCAAAAGTAGTGTGGACCTGTAATTCAAGCACTGGAGTTAGGGTGAGTGACACAGACAGGAGGGTCTCTAAAGCTCAATGACCATGTAGTCTGACTGGACTAGTGAGCTCCAAAATCAATGGCAAATTTTGTCTCAAAAAGTAAGATAAAGTGGGCTGGCAAGATGGCTTAGTGGGTAAAGGAGATTGCTATCAAGCTGAAAACCTGAATTTGATCTTTGAGATCCACATGGTGGAAATTAAGAACTGATTCCTAAGTGTTTTCTTCTGAAAACTTCCACATACACACCACGGCATATCACACACATCTACACCAACACACATTATAGACAGACAGACAGACCAAAGATAAATAATTTGGACCAGGTAGCCTGCCCACAGACCTTCTTTTCTCTCTCTGTTTCCCTAGACCCAACCCCTCAGGCTTGTTCCTAGAACTGCAGCAGGTCACCAGCTGCAGGTTCCTCCCCCTGCCTACATCTCCTGTGGGTCTCACAGACCATCTTCTCCTGGCCTCCCTCACCACACTCATTGCTCTATCTCATTCCCATTCAGGTAGACTTCCCCTGCTCAACCACAGGTGACAGCTGCCAGGAAAGCAGTGGGCTGCCACAGACCTTCTTTACTCTTCCCTGGACCCATTCCCTCAGTCTCCTCCCTAGTGCTGCAACAGAATGATAATTGCAACTTCCCTTCTTTCCTGCATATGTCTCTTATGAATCCCACAGACCATGCCTACCTGACCACCCTCCCCTACATAAGAATCAAAACAATAAAAATACAGAACAAAGAAAGAATATTAAAAGCTGCAAGGGAAAAAAATCAACTNACATATAAAGGCAGACCTATTAGAATTACATCCAGCTTCTCAACAGAGATTCTAAAAGCCAGAAGGGCCTGGAAAGATGTGCTGCAGACTCTAAGAGACCACAGATGCCAGTTCAAACTACTATACCCAACAAATCTTTCAATCACCATAGATGNACAAAACAAGATATTCCATGGTGAAGTCAAATTTAAACAATATCTGCCTATAAATCTAGCCCTACAGAAGGTGCTAGAAGGAAAACTCCAATTCAAGGAGGGTAACTATACCCATGAAAACACAGGAAATAAATAATCTCACACCAGCAAAACTAAAAGAAGGGAAGCACACACACGTACAACAACACTAACAATAACAACAACAGCAAAATAACAGGAATCAACAATCATTGGTCATTGATATCTCTTAGTATCAGTGGACTCAATTCTACAATAAAAAGATGCAGTCCAACAGAATGGATGTTAAAACAGGAACTATCTTTCTGCTGCATTGAAGAAATACACCTCAGCATCAAAGATAGATATTACCTCAAGGTAAAAGATTAGAAAAAGATATTCTAAGCAAATGAACCTAAGAAGCAAGCTGGTTTAGCCATTTTAATATGTAACAAAATAGACTTTAAACCAAAACTAATCAAAAGAGATGGGGAGGGACATTACATACTCATCAAAGGAGGAATCCACCAAGATTATGTCTAAATTCTGAACAACTATGTCCCAAACACAAGGGCAGCCACTGTTGTAAAAAGAAACACTAATACAGCTTAAATCACATATTGACCCTCACACACTGATAGTGAGACCTCAGTACGCCACTCTCACGAAAAGACAGGTCATCCAAACAAAAACTAAATAGAGAAATAATGGCTCTAACAGATGTTATAAAGCAAATGGATCTAACAGATATTTATAGAACATTTCACCCAAACAAAAAAGAATATACTCTGTACCTCATGGAACTTTCTCCAAAACTGACCAAATACTCAAACACAAAGCAAGTCTCAACAGATACAAGAATATTGAAATAACACACTACATTCTATCAGAGCACCACAGATTAAAACTGAATATCAACAACAGAAGCAACAGAAAGCTTACAAACTCAAGAAAATTGAAAACTCTTAACTGAATGAAAAATGGGTCAAGATAGAAATAAAGAAAGAAATTAAAGACTTTCTGGAATTCATTGAAAATGAATATAGAGAATAACCAAATTTGTGGTACACAGTGAGAGTGGTNCTAAGAGGAAAGTATATAGCAATAAGTCTCTACATAAAAAAACTTAGAGAACTTTCATACTAGCAGCTTAACAGCACTGGAAAGCTCTAGAAAAAAAAAAAGAAATAATGACACCTAAGAGAAGTAGATGGCAGGAAATAAGCTGAGGGCTGAAATCAATGAAATAGAAACAAAGAGAACAATACAAAGAATCAATGAAACATAGAGTTAGTTCTTTGAAAAAATCAACAACATAGACAAACCCTGACCCAAATAAACTAAAAGTCAGAGAGAGAATATCTAAATGAACAAAATCATAAATGAAAAGGTGACATAACAACAGACATTAAGGAAATCCAGAGAATCATGACATACTTTAAAAGCTTATACTCCACCAACTTGAAAAATCTAAAAGAAATGAATAATTTTCTCAAAAGGTACCACTTATGAAAGTTAAATCAAGATCAGATAAATGATTTAAATAGACCTATTACCCCTAGTGAAATAGAAGCAGTCACTAAAAGTCTCCCAACCAACAAAAAGCCCAGGGCCAGATGATTTAAGCAGAGAATTCTACCAGACTTCTAAAGAAGAGTTAGCTCCAATACTCCTCAAATTATTCCACAAAATAGAAACAGAGGGAACATTGTTCAATTCATTTTATGAGGCCAGAGTTACCCTGATACCCAAACCACGTTAAGAATCGACAAAGAAAGAAATTAAGGACCAATTTCCTTTATGAACATAGATGCAAAAATACTCAATAAAATACTTGCAAACCTAATCCAAGAACACATTAAAAATATTTTCCTCCATGATCAAGTAGACTTCATCCCAGAGATGCAAGGATGGTTCAAAATACAAAAATCAGTCAATGTAATCCACCACATAAACAAACTGAAAAAAAAACAAGAACAAAAACACATGATCATCTCATTGATGGAGAAAAGGCCTCTGATAAAATTCAACACCACTTTATAATAAAAGTCAGAGAGAGATTAGGGATGCAAGGGACATACCTCAACATAATAAAAGCAATTTATAGCAGGTCAATAGCCAATATCAAATTAAATGGAGAGAAACTCAAAGCAATTCCACTAAACTCAGGAACAAAACAAGGTTGCCCACTCTCTCCATATTCAATACAGTGCTTGAAATTTAACTAGAGCAGTAAGATTGAAGGTGATCAAGGAGATACAAATTGGAAAGGAGGAAGTCAAAGTATCAATATTTGAAGATGATACTATCATATACATAAGTGACCTAAAAAATTCCACCAGAGAACTCCTACAGCTGATAAATACTTCTAGCAAAGTCTGGGTAAATAATTAACTCACAAAAAAATCAGCAGCATTACTATATACAAATGACAAATGGACTGAGAAAGAAATCAGGAAATTTTTCCCAATAGCCTCAGATAATATAAAGTATCTTAGAATAACTCTAACTAAGCAAGGGAAAGACCTATATAATAAAAACTGCAAGTCTTAGAAGAAGGAAATTAAAGAAGATATCAGAAGATAGAAAGATCTCCCACGTTCATGGATTGGTAAGTTTAACATAGTAAAAATGGCCATACCACCAAAGGCAATCTATAGATTCAATGCAATCACCATCAAAATCCAAACACAATTCTTCACAAATCTCAAAAGGACAATTCTGAACTCCATGTGGGAAAAAAGAAAAAACAAAAAACTTCAGAATAGCTAAAACAATCCTGAACAATAAAAGAACGACTGAGGTGTCACCATGCCTGATTTCAGTTTGTATTATAGATCTATAATAATAAAAAGCACATTGTATTGACATGAAAACAGAAAGGCTGATCAATGGAATCAAATTGAAGACCCTAAAATAAATCCACACACCTATGGACACCTGATTTTTTTTTTTAATAAAGAAGCCAGTAATATATACTGGAAAAAAGCATCATCAAGAAATGGTACTGGTCAAATTGGATGTCTGTATACATATTTATCACCTTGCATAAAACTCAGGTCCAAGTGTGTCAAAGACCTCTACATAAAACAGATGCATTGAACCTGATACAAGAAAAAGTGGGGTATAGCCTAGAATACATTATCGCAGAAGACAACTTCCTGAACAGAACACTGACAGTGCAGGTGCTAAGATCAACAATTAAATGAAATGAAGAAATAAGGATAAAAGGGATTAATTAGAAAAAAATCATAAAAGAAGAGACAAAGGATCAAGCCAGATTGATGACTCTGAACAAGTCACAGAATTTCTCTGGGCTTCAGTTATATCAACAACAAATAACAAAACAACTTTGAAGATATGCAAAGAAAAAGTAAGGTGCTGTGTACAAAGCAGCCAGCACCATGCTGGTATATTCCAGGGTTCTATAAACAAGATGGCCTACCTGGTGTCATGCAGGATATCCCACATGCCCTGTTAACCACTGAAGCTCATCACTGGTTTAACTGATGGAGAAAAGAAAGTGCCACAGTTCAGATTCAGGTAGCCATGAAGGACCATCCTTTATCTTACTCTAATCAGCAAATGCTTCTTGCATCCAGAATCTGATGTCAATATTAACATATAAATGAATGGTTTATCATCTTTCAGCAACACAGACCTGAGTCAAAGCCTAAAGAAGCATAAGTAAAAGGATGAATGTGATTCAATGACAGAGTATCAAGAACTTTTAGGAAATGGCGACCTCTCACACACNGCACTCTTAGTCTCTTCCAATGTTATCTGATATCACAGTACAGCAGCATGGGACACCTGTATGACCTCTGTTCTCTTCAACTGCCCATGAATATAAGTGCTTTTGAGATGTGGAACCCATCCTCCACTAACTGCTAAATTTCTTACTTGAAGGGAGTCCATGGTATGTTATTTTTAAAAATAATATAAAATGGACAAAACACTTGGTTTCATGACAATTTAGGGGATTTAATGCTTCCTCACAAATGTATTGCAAACAAAATTCAGTAAATCTCAACTCNTTTGGAGCTCCTGTGAGCCATCCAGGCCTGCAGAGGAAAAATGGCCTTTCTGGGTAGTCGTCATAGGCTCCCCGTTAAAGTCATGCACTTGCCCAGTGCAGTTGGATACTCACTCATTCTCAGTTGCCAATTTTTTGGTTTTTCTGGACTGCTTTTAAGTGGAATTGGGAAGCCCTGACTATTACTGGAAGAGAAGCCAAAAAATGCATGGCTAAATCTATCTGGATCCCATACTCACTGAACCCAGAATTCTTGGCTTGAAACTTGAAGATCGGGTCCACAAAATCTGCGCTAAACTGAAGGGAAAAGGTGGAGAAATCTCAAGCCCCTGGAGAAAAAGGCTGATTGTCCTCTGCCTTGAGTCCTTTCCATGGAGTATAAAATGCCTGTGGTGAAAAGGAAATCGCAGTATACCTAGTGTAATGTTTTAAAGTTCTTTTTCGGGGGTAGGGGGTTGTTGCAGAGAGAATTAGGAATGTCAGGGCAAGGCAGTGCTCAGCAAAGGAGACACACACTGTATTTGAGCTGTGCAGGACACAGAGATGGGGCTGGAAGAAAGCGAGGTAGAGTATGGTGTGTTTAGGAGAGACGCGCTTCAATGAAGCAGAGAAAAGATTAGAATGTTGAACATAAAAATGATAAAAGCTAATAATTCCAGAGTTTTTATCATACATAATTCTATAAACCTTATGTCCAAAAGCACTTTATTTGTAAAATATTATAATATCAGTGTAATATTATATATGTATCAATGCATTTTTCTCCTTTTAGTGACAAAGAAGAGTGCCAACAGTCATCTGCTTGAATTATGTCATAACAGAGCCAGAAGCACAGACTTGGATCTAACGTGTAGACTGAACAGTGACAGCCAGGTAGGGAGTCGACGATACAGAGTTCTAAGGACCACTTTAAACATCAAGCCTTGCCTACTGCTTGGCCAATGAAAGGGTAAGTTTATCTCTGTGGGTGTCAATGTATTGTCATACTGAAAATTTTAACTTTGCACCAAGGCTTAGGTTTCTGTTTCATCCAAGTACTCACTGAATTCCACAGGTTGTTTTTAGACAGTGTGGTGGTTTATGTGGTGATATTTTATTTGTGCTCTAACAAATAAAGCTTGCCTACAGATCTGAGGACAAAGCCAGCCACTATATTAAACATAGAGCCAGGCAGTGGTAGCACACGCCTTTAATCCTAACATTCGGAGGCAGAGATTCATTTGGATCTCTGTGAGTTGAAGGTCACACTGGGAACAGAGCCAGGCATGGTAGCACATACCTTTAATCCCAGCACAAGTTAACCATCGAGGTCTGGAGGTCTGTACAGACAGACAGGAAGTGATAGAGCTGGGCAGAAAGAGGAAGTGATGTAGCTGGGTGGTAAAAGAAGTAAGATGGCAGGGTGCAGAAAGGTATATAGGCGTGAGTATACAGGAANTAGCTCTCTCTTCGGCAGAGGATTTCCTAGTGGTAAGAACTTGTGGATGGCTTGTTCTATTCCTCTGATCTCTCAACTTTCACCTCAATATCTGGCTCTGGGTTTTTTATTAATAAGACCGTTTAGCAATTTGTGTTCAGGTTTATTTTCATCTTATTTTTCTTCTAAAAATAAACTTATCAGCCTCTCCTTGCATATAGTAACCTCCGATCTGACAGGCTTGTCACTGTTTGTTGGTTGGGACCTTAAGAGGAGAGACTTACCAACAGAGATGATCCTGCAACCTCGAGTCAAGCTCAGTCACAGGAAGAAGGAAGTTTTGAACTGTGTTACCAAGTAGGAAAATTACAACATTGATATTTATTAATGAAGTAAAAATGGCCTCAACTGGTGCAAATGAAGGTGTAATAGGTCTTGGAATAAAAAGTGACATTAGACCAAGGAAGAGAGAAGAAGCCCAAACAGAAGAGGAGAGGGAATCCTTTGCATGCCTGCCATTTTTGTGGTACTGAATTTACTGGCCTCTGCTACCTGAGTCTCTGTACTGTCAGCCTACTGTGTATATTGCTCCTCTTCAATATCTATGTGTTTTCTCTTCAGTCTCCTCTTTAAATTATGTCTCATCAAGGAGACCTTTGTGTCAGCACTTCCTAGCATACTTACTCTGACTGCCTTTCTCTGTGGTATGTGTCACTCCCTGATACACTGCATAACCATATGGTTGGTGATTTGTCCATGTTAGTCTAATATGGGTAAAATCAAAGCTCTATGAGGCCAGAGAACTCATCCTTTGGGTCCACTCCTGTATCAGCAGCATCTAGGACAGTATCACTCAATGAATGTTTGTGAACTGAAGGAAGAAAGTTCCCATTCACTCTCTGTCCAACCTCTTTCCCTTTACCCTGTGGGTTAACATCAGTTCACAGAATTTCTACACAGGTACCTTAACTGTCAACAGAAGAGGGTTCTAGACGAGAAACATCATAGGACATGGGCCCAGCTCTACTGTTTCTCTTACAATTGTGGGCAATGGAAATTTCTCAAAGATAGAGACATTCCACTCTACAATATCCAATATTAGCTACATGGACCAATGGAGGACTTGAAGTGTTAGTAGGGAAACTAAAAAACTGAAATTTTAATTTAATTTCATTTGCTTTAATTTAAAGCAGCCACATGTCCCTAATTTTACTGTACTGGACAACACAATCGAGCTGTGTGATCCTGAGCAACATGTCTTAATTTCTCTATGTCTGTATTTCCTTTTCAATGAAATGGAAATAATAATAGTACCTCATAATATTGTTAGGAATCAATCAGACAATGTGTAAAGCCCTGGGGTATTTCATATAACATGAGCTTCAGTAATCATACTAAGGACAAAAGGAGCTAGTTTGCAGTACCATTAAGTCCTTACTCAGGCATGATAATAATATAAATCTAACATATAATGAAACGTACAGAAACTTAAGCATTGCAAAAGAAGATTATGTCAAATATGTGATAAGTTGGAAATTAGGGTAAATATAAGGGAAATTTAGGAAGATAGGTCAACAAGTTGGAATTTGAGTTGACTATAATGCTGATTTTTGAGTTAAAAAAAGTCAGTACAGTAGCCAAATACCACAAAAAAGCATTTCAAAATCAAATTCAGTGGTTATCTCTTTAAAGAAGTTATGAATTACAGTTTGTGTAATATCATAAAAGGGTGCCCTTGTATGCCAGGCTTTATACAAAGAAGAATTTATTTACCCACATTTTCCTGTAGTTTTCAACATCTACTCTAAAACTGCACTGGAGGGGCAGGAGAGATAGCTCAGTGGTTGAGAGTACTGGCTGCTTGCCCCAGAGGGCCAGGATTTAAATCTCATCATCAACATGGTGGCTCATAGCCACCTGCAAGTCCAGTTCCAGAGTCTCCAGCACCCTTTACTGTGCTCCATGGATACCAGGCACACACATGATACACAGACACACATGCAAGCAAAACACTCATACACATAAAATGGAATATAATTTTAAAAAAGATACCCAAGATGCTATACATTTTTCTTATTTATAAATTATATCTTTTTTAAAAAAATTCACAACAGTGAAAAAGGCAAATAATCTATAATATAATTATTGTAGAGCATCTCTGTGGTTGTACGTTATTACTGCCCTAAGTAGCAACAAACTGATGTTACTGTATTTTGAATGTTCCTTAAAATTTTTATATGACTTTATATCATCTTTCTGTTAATTTCTAAGTAGAATGTTCTTTCTGTGCCTATTTATTAAGAAGATAAAGCAAGAGAGGAAAAAGAGGGAGATGAAGAGGAGGAGGAAGAGGAAGAAGAAAGTGAGAAGAGGAGGTGGTGAGTTAAAGGTTCTTTGGCTCCTGGCTACACTGTACTTGATCAGCCCTTCTCCCACAGCCATTATATAAGTGTCTCAAATGCAGCAGGGACAGTGAAGACTGCTACAAGGCACTGCTCTTCTGTCACATTCGTCGCCTCTGTTTCCTGCCTTTCACTGTACCTGCTGTGTCCTTTTGTCTTTTCCTTTAGTCTTCTAGATCTTCCCATCTCTCTTAGCTCTCTGGCTTGAGGGTTGTCGGCCTAAAGGCCAAGAAAAGAACCTCTTTTGGAAAATAATCTATTTAAAGATAAGGTTTATATTCAAATACGTTAATGTTTATTTGGTTCCATAATGGTTTTATATATTAAGTGAACTATACAAACCATAGGATACACATATTTGATTTTAACAAAATACCTTTTTCCAGTTCATTTTTTTTCTGATTAAGGTGAGCCATTTAGCTTACATAGCATTCCATATTCATACACACAGGATCTTAAGACATAATTGAGTTTGTTTCATGGTTCATCATTTAGAAACATTAAATAAGAAAATAGAGCTTTGGAGCCTGCAAGATGCCTCAGGATCAAGGCATTTGCTGCCAAGTCAAGTGATCTGAGTTTGATCCCTGGGACCCACATGGTGGAAGGAATGAACCAACTCCTGCAAGTGGTCCTCAGACTTCTACATGTGTGCTGTGGCACACCGGTGTCCCCTCCACACACTCACAAATAAGATGCAATAAGAGGAACCAGGACTTACTTCCTCAAACAGAGTTTATCTCCTCCAAACATGGCAAGATCTGTTGCAGAGTCTGTGGCATAATCTACTATGTTTACCTTTTCTCTAAGCAGAGCTGAGAAACTGTTTTTAGAGCAGAGCTTTGGAAAGACCTGTGGGTTGTGGCATGCTTCATACTTGCGAGGGCAAAACAAACTTTGAAAAATAATCATCTTTGGCTGTTAAATGTTCCAGTGGCCTGTTTGAGGGGCACAAAATCCCCTCCTTGGGAAACAGCAATGTAAAAGTCACAAGGAGCTGCCACTGCAGACAATGCACTTCCTGTCTGGGCCCCAGTGGGTATAGACCCCAACTACAAAAGGAGTCCAAATGAGGAACCATCCCAGGGGTGGTCACATCTTCCTGTCTTCTGCATATCACCACCAACTCCTCCCCCCAAAATGGCTAAGATGGAAAGGAATGGCCTCACTCAATTTCTTAAAAGTATTATAATACAATTGTTAAATAGATAAATCCAGAGTGCAATTTCTTTTCAAGACTAAAAATGAAAGAAAGTACTGTGGTCACCTAGAGTTTGAGGAACAACAAACTAGAGGGTACTTTGTACATCACACTCTTCTGGGACTGCCTCCCTGGAATGATGATGACAATGCTGACAATAATGATGGTAATAATGATAGCCAAAATGTCACTATGTGTGTGACAAACACAAGATGGGTACTACATTTTATCTTCATTTAGGAAATGAAGAAACTGAGGCAGAGACAGAAGAAGTGGTCCAAAGTTAGGCAATGATCTTGCAAATGAAGCCACTACACAAACCAGATGCTCTGATATCAGAGCTTACTCACTTATCTAACATAAATGGCTGCCTCCACATTTTTCTCAGTAAAGCAAAATTTTTTACAACAAGAGAAAAAAGCTGACCATAAAGATACCATAAAGATCAGGCAGTGTTTTAATCCTCCCATCTTCTCTAATAACACATATGCATTCAACAGGGGAAAATGAATGAATGAATGAATGGATGAATGGACTGATGACCTAAATGCAGTTTTTNTCTGACCTCATTTGATATTTTTTGTGGTAAATTTACTACATTCCACACATATGTCACTGGAAATATAGTTTATCTTAGAAAAGTATGGTGCTGATTGACCATGGAGGCTGTGGCTCTGAGCAGTGACTTCAGATATTATAAGTAGTTTGCACATGTCATCCCATGTCTCCCATTCTTTCCCCTTCCAGCAATGGCACAAACAGGGAACTGTGTCCCAATATTTAGAGTCTTGCAGCCATAGCACTCCAGTTAAGTGCAAGCCACAGGGCTTGTATTTTGGGAAGCAGATTGACTAGATGATTCCCCCATATTTCTGTCAAACAGAATAACTAAGGTTTCTAGGCAAAAAAATAAAATAAAAATTTATTTTTAATGTGATAAATTATGAGCAATAAGAGAGGAAAAGGTTTTTAAATCTACAGAGGTAATTGAGCATTAAAACTGACATTAACTTAATAAATAATATTAATGGTCAAGAGTTTGTTACATATTTTTCTTAAAGAAAATCATATTGCAACAGAAAGGACATAAATAGAATAATATTTGGGAGCACTCGTGTACAACTTTGTAAAAATATGGATTGCATCTACTATGCATGGCATAAGAACAAAATATATTCAATGTTAAATACAGTGAACACATATTTAATAGTAAATATATTTAATTTGTCTAAACCATGCCATTAAAGTGTTTATAAATGTTTTATGAAAACAATCATGTTTTTATGAATATTGTTTTTACTTTATATTCTGCTTAACATGATTTTATGTAATTCCTAATCACAATGTTTGGAGACTGGAGATATGACTCAGCAGTTTAAAGCACTCTCTAGTCCTCCAGAGGATCTGGGTTCAATTCCCACATAACAGCTCACACCCATCTGTAACTCCAGTTCCAGTGGATCTGATATCCTCTGCTAGCTTCAGTGGGAACCAGGTACACAAACACACATCTTAACAAAACACCCATACACCTAAAAGTTTAGTTTTTTATTACATTTTGAAATTAAAATATAATTACATCATTTTTCCCTTTACCCCTCAACCCCTCACAAGTATGCTTGACCTCTTTTCCTCAATTTCTACTATTTCAGTCTATATAAACTTACTCATAGGTATGTGATTTCAGGGCTGACCACTTGATATTGCATAGTCAACTGGAGGGTTCTTCCTTTCAAAAAACTATTTTTTCCTGCTCTCTGCATTCCTTAGTTGTCCTGTAGTTCTTTGCCTAGGGTTGGGGCCCTGTGAGATTTCCCTTTTCATATTAACAAGCCTGTTGGTGTCATCCTTGTTCGGGTCTCCTTCAGGCAGCCATGCTGTTGAGACATCATGAGTGTAGCCCCCGACCCTTGACATTTCTAATGAGGTCCTCTTCAAAAATATTACAACTGGTAAACAGCTGGGGGTTTT
>LZPO01117869.1:2213-14991 GCA_001675575.1 Neotoma lepida
CCTCTACCTCCACAAAGCTGGAATTCCAAGTCATGCCCCAGGTTCAGCTCACATTCTTTCTAACCCACAACTTTAAAGCTGTTGTTGCTGTCCAGTTTTAGGAATGAGTAAATAAAAAGTAAATACTTTTCAACTTTTAAACTAAATNAGCAAAAACAGTTTTATCTCATAAGCATACAAAATAATTATTTNTCTTTGATACATGTATAAAGATTATTTTCTTTAATACAAGTATAAAGAAAATTAGCTAAAATATCACTTTTAAAATTATTCATTACATTTTCTTTCTTATTTATGTTATTTATTTATTTATTTATTATTTACTTATTGATTTATAGTATGTGGAGTGGTAGACTCAGGTAGTTAGCTTTCATGGCAGGCACCTACTGAGCTATCCCTTCCCCTAAAACGTTACTACAGGAAAGCAACAATGACTTTACAGAAAATGATTCCACCTTAAATGATCCATGGCACCCTTTCGGTCTCATAGGTGAAATAGGAGGAATCTAAGTATGATGCCAGCTTGGTCTTCAGAGTAAAGTTCAGACTATCTTAGGTAACTAATGATATCTTGTCTCAACAACAGATAATAGTTCAATTGTTTTTTAAAGCAAAAAATATCGATACCTTCCACTATGCCAAGTTTTTGTNAGGTACTTTTAGTAATTTTACATCCTAAATTTACTATATCAGAAAGAAGAACTAAATTGNACTGTATGTTTCAATAATGAGCAAAGGAGAATTAAGAAGGTTTCTATCAGGTCCACATAACAATCCAACAAACCTCTAGCACTAATAAAGCAAAGAATGAACAACAATCCAGCAAACTAGAAAACTGTCAAGAAAACTATAGGAATTAATAAATACTTCCCAATAATCTTAAATATAAATGGCCTCCATTTGCCAATGGGGATACATAGACTACTTGACATTTGTACAGATACTTTACTGGCTAGAATACAGACTGAGTCGGAGCCCAAAGTCAATCCATCTATAAAGCAAATGGAAGCTGTAAAAGGCAGGCACAGCTATTCTGATAACTGAAAAAGTAGCCTTTAAATCAACATTATCCGGAAACACTAAATTAAACTGTTAAAATATTAATAAAGGAAAGAGTTCACCCAAAAGTTATAAGAACATTACAGTATATGTTCCAAATATTAAGGTTCTTAATTTTCATTACAATTAGTATAAGGTTGTGTTGCCATATAGGACAAAGACAATTCCCCACTGGAAAGTACTTGAGAGACTTGGTGAACTCCTTGGGGCAGCCCTCCCCAGTCTGCCATCATTCTGTATGTTGCATNTATAAGATTAAGGTGAGATTACACTCAACCACAGCTCCAACAGCAAGAGAACTGTCACCTAAAAAGTCAAGAGGAGCAGGCTGATCTTTTCCTGTCTCTTATACACATCTTTCTGACCTGATTTGAGTCTTTCAGTATTCGGGCTAATGTGTCTAGAAAGACAAAGCAGAACCAATACCTTTTGCAGTTATCAGGCACTTCAGGTTTTTCTTGGATGTATAGTCCAAAGTATCAAGGCCTATGAACATTGTCTTTTCTTCACACCTGAGGACAGAGGGACTTGAGCTATCCTGGAACTTAAGAATTCTGTGAGGTCCCTGATATCCTGAACAGACGCCAGATATGGAGGTGTCCTTTCAAGCAGATGTTCCTCCCTGGACTATGCAAGCCCCCTTCAGATAACCACTTCNTAACAGAGCACTTCATTCCATCAACTGGCCTCTACTTTATTTTATTTGTGCATAACCATAGAACCTTTCTCAAATAGTCTGGATTTATTATATTTTTGCCACAAAATGCTTTCTGTATGTACCAAGAACCACAACCATGCCATTATTGTAACATTCCAACACCTTTTAAAATTATCACATTTTAAAAAATCAGATAGCAACTGACACACTAATAAGTGACTTGATATCTCGTTCTCTGTGTCTCCTGTACTTGGAGAGTAAAGACTTATCCTATATTTCACAGGGTCTTTGTGTTCTTTTAAGACCCTGCTGTGGAAGACTACTAGAATCTTGATAGCTTTTCATTTCGAATCTCCATGTCAAAGCCAGCTATCATTCACATTTTGTAAAAACTTTCCAAAACTTATGATATGCCGTATCTTTATCTCTAGGGTTCCCNAGAGAATCAGCTGGCAGCATTCTGTGTGTACTCATTTATCAACCTCCCTCTCTGTCAGGTGCCTGTTGGTCTCTTCTTCAGAAGTTTGTTTCATGACTGGTATTATATTACTTCTTGAAATGCTATTACTTTTACTGAATAGTAAATTGAGATCAAGGCCTGTGACTCAGTATCTCCTTGCTGAAGGATTATGTTGACTTTTTTTCTCCACACACTCCATTATAACGTTGACATTATTATGTCTAAAGTCAATTCTAAAAGGAAAACATTGTATCAAAAAATTAGTATCCCCTACTAAACTGATACAAATGGAATAGTTTTATTTTAAAACAAGCCCAATAAAAAAGTATATATGTATGTAAACTAAAGGAAGGAAGACATGATAGGAAATATAAATTTGGGTTAAACATTGAATTTAAAATAGCTAATGCTTTTAGAAATTCCAAAAATAGGAGATGAGTTACATTGAATTGATATGTATTTTGAAACCCTGGATCCATATAAATGATTTTGATGCTAATGCTTTTGGGAGAGTCATATTAATACAAGTTACAATGAAACAGATAATGTTTAAGCTGTTTTGCAAAAAGTATGTTGGAGAGAAAAACACAAAAACATAATGTTACATTCAAAGCACCTTTCACAACAGAAAAGTGGTTTCCACCAGTTGTGTCTCTTCAACTTTTAGCATGACTTACATTGAAAATAACTCTGCTGAAGCTATTCTCTCTGCAGCTATTTGAACACACTGNTCTGCCAGCTATCTTTTCGGCCTGAATGCCGATTAACGACAAGAAACCTGCCATTACAGTGAATGGGGGAAATGCATAAGGGAATTTAGTTAGAATATTGAGGACATTTCATTGCTTTTAGGGCAGAGCTTGCAAAGTGCAATCCATTGAAAAGTAACCAGGTTGGAAACAGGTCTTTCTTGTTTATGGGCAATGTCCTGCCGTCTCACAGGTTAATAAGCCTGCTGTGTAAAGTCGTCCCTCATCGACTGCCTCACATTGAGACTTTCTGTCTACAGGTTCACAGTCATAAGCCACAGAGAGTCTGTTATTTGGGGAAGTACAACTTTCCTCCAGGATAACAAAATGTATCTCAAAGAAGAGGCAGCTGATATGTCTCAGTAAAATATGCATGGCAAACCGTTTTTTTTCAGTAAAATTAATATTTTATAAAAGCAAAGAAAAATTCCACATGGTAATTTTCCAAAAAGCACAAAACTGCTTTCATCTTCTCACTAAAAATCAAAATATGAACTTCATTACACTTTCATGTACTTCTCACAAAAATGGCTTCAGTGTATGGGTGAGAACGCACAGGCTCTCTAGAGAAAATGAAGGCTTTTTTCCATTGCAGCCCGCAAGCTCAACTCATAATAAGAGACAACACACATTAATAGCTTTATCAAAAAGGAGAAAAAGCATTTAGAGATGCAAACCATCATTTTGAGGTTTTCCAGGTACCATAATGATAGTTTTTCTTACCACTGAATATTCATGACACTTCATAAAACTAATGATAAACATAAAAATTGATGTGCACGTTTGACTAATCTGCTCTTATTTGTTTGGAAGAGCTGTCGTAATTGCCTGGTTTGTAAATTAAACATCTGCTATGGGAATAAACAAAAACATAACTGAGCATATTCAAATAAATTGAATTCACTCCGCTTCCATAAATTTTATTATATGCGCTCATCAGTTTTATTACACCTGAGCATAGCGTTGCTGCTACAGCAATGTATTCTTAGATGTCCTGTTTGTAAGAATGAATGTTTCCTTTCTCTAGTAAAATGCAGATCTTATTTCAGGTCATCTAGAGAGGAGTGATCCAATAGCCTACTCCATTGATCGAAGTGACTCAGCATACTGAACATGACTTGCCATTTCACAATTTAGGTCCTGGAAAGTTCCAGGAGGTCATTAAAATCATCTCTGTGCTGCAGGAACACGTACATGTCAACCAAAATAACAATCACTCTGTTTTAGCAAAATGAATATGTCTGGTGTTAGGCTCAGTCTTATCATTTTAGTTCTTAAGCCATAACAATGAAACATGCCATAGAACAATTAACCACATCAAGGGCCCTAATGAAAGAAACCAACACGTGGCCTCGGTAAAGTGTGGGCATACTAAATTGGATATTACCATGTGTAACATTTATTCTGTAGATAACTCCTAGAAGTGGCTGATACCTCACCACTTGTATTAGTCAGGGTTCTCTAGAATAATGGAATTTATAGAATTAATCTTTCTCTTTTCTCTCTCTCTCTTTATATATATATATATATATATATATATATAAAATCTCTATATGTGTTTGTGTATTATACACATTAGAATGACGTATATAGGCCTTCTTCCAGCTAATCAAAAAAAATTGCTGCCTATGTACGAAAGGTCCAGTAATCATGCAGTCCATGAGGCTGGATGTCTCAACTGATCTTTAGAATACTCTGGGATCCCAAAGAAATAGGCTCTAAAACAGTAAAGGAAGATTCTAGCTTAAATGTGTGATGTGGTTTCAGGAAATGAGGTTTTCAGCTTGTAAGCAATGTATCTCCTGGAAGAGAAAATGCACTTGAAAACCAGAGATCGAGACATGCTATCAGAGGCCTTCTTCAGAGTTCAGAGGTGGAGATAGGCCTACAGTGTTTAGAGTGTTGTTCTAGCAATTCCCAGAATGTGACATTGAAAGTGTGACTAGAGAGAAACAAACGGAGGTGAATACCCAGATGAGGCTCCCCAGGTCACAAAAGGGAGAAACAGAGTACATTGACCACCTCTCGGCAGCCTGCCTGACCTTATGTGACAATGAATGATAGAATGCATCCTGCGTGGTCAGGAACAAGACTTTACAGCTTGCCATCAGAGACCAGTCCCTGTTTTAGCATTCTCTTGGCCTGTGGATGCAAATAATGTAGTTGGATTTTCTGTTGGTCAGGGTCTTGACTCTTCAAAGGACCAAGGGCTGAACTGCTGCTATTCTTGTGAGGATAAAATGAGATAAAACACGTCCAGGGATTCCTCATCTGTCCAAAGTGTCAGTACATGTTGACAATTATTATTTATGTTCTTATACAAACCAAATATTCTTGAGTCTGAAAAAAAACTAAATTTATTATAAATTCCCTAGTTAATCCTAGAAAAAGAATATTTACTATGTAAGTTAAAAAACGAAAATTTCTCAGCCTCGTATTCCAAAGCCTTACTCAAGTGTATTTTTCATTTGTGTAAATGGGCATCATTTCTTTAGTGGCTTTGTAGTCTATTTCAGCACTAAAAATGTATTTTCTCAACTGTCATAAAGCAACTGGTCTAAGGAAATATCTAAAAATACTTCCCTTTTCAGATAGTTTTCAAGTAACATGTGCAGGCAGCACTTTGCACACATGTCTTCCCTCCCTTTGTCAGGAACAAGTTTTCAGAAACTGAGTATTAAGACCATCTTCTTTGTTTATATTTTCTTTCATTTGTGTGTGTGTGTGTGTGTATGTGTGTGTGTGCAGGTGCCCACAGAGAACAGAGCAGGCATCAGATCCTCTGGAGGTAGAGTTACAAACCATAGTGAGCTACCCAGTGTGGGTCCTAGGAATTGAACTCTGGTCATCTGTCATTGGAAAAGCAAAAAGATGTTCTTAACCATTGAGCCATCTCTCCAGCCCAATACCCTTTCCAAGCCAGGCATGATAACACATTCCACAACCTTAATATGCAGAAAGAAGATCTATGAGGATCACTTTGAGCGAGGACAGCTGGGATACATGGTGAGGCTTTTTCTAAAAAAACAAAGAAACAAAATAATCTGAAGATCCTTTTCTAATCTTCCTCACTGTAACATGACATCAAATGTCTAAATACTTCTCTAATAAATAGCACGAGGAAATGCTATGTGAAAGTCTATAGTCCATCTCTCTGAGCTTTTCTTACTGTTCCTCTTCACTCATCTTCCTGCTTACTTGGAATATTCACAAGAAGTGTGCACTGAACCACCCAAGTTGGAGAATAATATGAANGTCATAGCAACAACAAGAAAGATACTAGCGCTTCTAACCACAAGCCACCAAAATATTGTTTACCTTGGTTCTTTCATGTGATTGAGTAATAAGTTTATACACTTTCTAAACTGATCATTTGCCATTTCCATTTCCACCCTTTAATCTACTTACAATATGTACTCAAATATATATTAATATATATAGGTTTATACACACATATATACATATCATATAAATGTATATATGGCCATATGAAAGGAAGATCTTGGTCTCATTTGAATAATTGAACTATTATAAATTATAAATTTATATATATAAATTTACTATAAAAACTGATTTAGAAATTTTAAATAAATGTTAAAACATTTTTTCAAGACATAAGAGTGTGCTCATTCAGGAACTGTCTGATGGTTTAGCACTTGTAAAGTCAACCAAATAATACATCAAATGCAAATTTGGAATCTAATTAATGAAAAACAAAAAAGTCCCATTTCAAGGAAAATAGGCCTATTTAAATTCTTTCAACCATGGAGGAGGTCCCAGTGACAGTGCTGTTCTCTGGGTGCCCTGGTTTGCATGTGTATACCTCCCACAGACTCACGTGTGTCAGCTGGGTTCCCAGNTGGGGATGCTGATACAGGAAAAGGTGTAACCCTTAGGAATTGAGGCCTTGTGGGGACCTGTGCATCACTGGAGAGCAGCGTTATGGGCCATAGTCAAGCCCAGATTCCTAGCCTTTGGAAACACAACACAAAAGTAAAGGGCAAACATCCACAATCCTCTGCCATTCCTAATCTGCCAAGATGTAAGTAAACAGATTTATGTTTGCGCTTCTACAATGGAAGGCAAGGAAATGTTAACAATAAGAAAAAAAATAACAACTCTGAGGATAAGACAAGTTAAAAAAATAGAACAAAGATTTGAGGGCAAATATGAGCTCTTATAAATAAGGCGAGTCAGGACACAATAGCACATGATGTAAAGAACCAGAAGAACACACACACACATATACACACATACATATCTCTATGTGTGCATATTTTATATCCTGTACTTACATTTGTTAAACAGTAAACACTTATCTTNAATCTCTTTATTATGTCAGTAATTTTGTAAGGTTTTTATTTCTGTATTAAATTAATATAAGCTCAAAATATGCAAAGAAGTTTTCTTTACCCTAAGAGAAGCACTGAAACGTTTTGATAACTGAGGAAATATAGTCATATAAGTTTAATAACAATAAGGGTTTGTCTTTTTTAATTGCTAAGTTTTTAGTGCAGAGCATATAGTGTGCATTCATGTATCTCTTGAGAAAATGAGTCTGTATAAACAGAGTGAATAAAATTTACATGCACTACAGCATTAAGTGTCGAACATCTGAAAGATAAGCATTGAAGGCTAATTTGGGGGAGCACAGAAAAGGCAGTAAGGATGTTCGTCTCACCACAAATGTACCTATGATGATGACAGGTCTCTTAGGACAGGTCAGCGCTAGCAGTGTTCCTGAGAATCAACTGTATAAGAAAGGCTAAATTCTGGAGTTCTTTTGTTCCATTAAAAGTTAATTCAGATAGTTTAGAGCACTTTGTTTACCCAAAAGATTTTAGCTACATAATGATGGTTGCAATTGAGATATATTCTCAATATACTTTTATGAGTACTTAGTGAAACACTCTCTACAAACCCCAAGTGGTTTAGTATCTTCAAGTCAAAATAATTGAACAATAGCAACAAAGTTCTTAGATGAAACCTATGTTTTAATCAAGAGATGCAGTAAATCCTTGACAATGTATGTGTTCCCAAATAAAAGAGTTGACTGTGGACTTTTTAAAGAGAGAAGATGAGTTTGAAGTTGAAAGTTAATTTTATATCAGTAAGTTACATATTTTCTGAATACATAAAACAAAAAAGTACATAGTCATGATATAATTCAATGTTTGAATTTTTAAATTACATGCTTTACTTAAAGAATTCTAAGAATTAATACTTCATTTAAAAATAGCTTTTGTTAACTTTGTTTTTTGATCATTAAATGTATGTACAAAATACATTTTGTTTGCTGCAATCCTCACCCCCTCAAATCTCCTTCTTACCTACATTACTCCTCCTCCTGATAAGTCTTTTCCCCAATACATGCTCTTTATTTTTGTTGTTATTTTTGTGGGGATTTTACTTTTTATTTTCCTTAGAAATGTGTGTGTGTGTGTATGTGTGTGTGTGTGTGTGTGTGTGTGTGTGTGTTGTCCAGTCATGTTTCTCTTTCTTCAATTCCAAAAACACAAACTGCATGCAAGCTAATTACATACTTCACTTACACATACTTATTTGAAGAAGGTATGTTTATGCTCCACAGATTTGAGTTCAATAAAGCAGGAGAAAATTAGATACATTATTTAAACTTGGAGCGGGTTCATAGAAAACATCTTTACAAACTACTAGACCCTGGATAAAGATCATCGTAGGTTTCTATTATCATTTTCGTCTTTGTTTTTCGTGACGGTGGTGGTTTTGAAACCTACTGCGGTACTGGAGATTGTGCACGTGACTATGGAACTGTCTATTTGATTCTACTTTGCTATTATATATGTTAGCTCCATGTGTTTTGTGTGCTATTTGCTTTGTGTGGGGGGTGTTTATTGTTTGTTTGGTTTGATTCTTGAGAGATAGAGGATGTAGTTGGGTGGGTAGGGAAGTGAAGAAGACTTGGGGGGAGCTGGGGAGTGGGAAAGAATATGATTAAAACATATTGTATTATAAAATTTAAATAATAGTAAACCAAACAAACCAAGAAAATTGTAGTGTATACAGTATTCCGTGCTCTTTGTGGTTACAGGTAGCCACTAGGGGTCTTGGGATGTATTTTTTATGGCTAAGAGGGAACTGNTACTCTGAGGAGGCTAAATATAATAGATGTCAGATATATTTCAGTCCATGAGTTTATGGTAACAATTTATAACTGCCTAATTACATTTGGCATTCTAGGAGTACCATTCTTGGAAAATTCNTAAATAAAGAAAATAATTAACCAAAACCAATGTCCCTTATTCTTGATTCCATGACTTAAGAAACAAAGTCAAAAGTCCAAATTTAAATTCTATAATTAAAGCCTTGCAGAGAACTTAGAAATACTATACCCAGATTTTCCTATCATAGACAGGGACATCTTTCTAGGTCCCTTTCTTAATAAGAACACTAAACAGTAATAACAACACTAAACTGATTCAGCAGGTTGCATTTATATATTTATGTTTTATAATTAAAGAAGTCATGGATTTGNGAAGGGGGTGAGGGAGGATGTGGAATGGGTAGGATACAGGAAAGTGAAAGGAAAAATATAATAATCAATTTATATTTCTTTGTGAACATTCATTTGTTATACAAAGCAGCAACCCTCAATACGGGATGTGTCCATTAATTTAAAATCTATTGTTGATTTTGAAATTGAAATTATCATCCATAAGTTCCCAAATATTGGTCCTAGTTCAACAGTTAAGCATGAATTATAAAAATTCTTCTTTGTTGCATGAGAAAGTTTTCCTTCATTTCTAACCTNTTCCAGCTGTATTGCTATATACTAGATGTTCATAACACAATCATAAAGATGATTTTAGAGTGTTTCCATTCCTGATAAAATTAAAGGACAGGTGTTCTTCATGAAGACTGTCTATTAGAGTTGGTATCATTTTTAGTGTTAAGGGTTTTAAGTATATAATAATCACATAAAGGTGGTTAGTTTCTATTCTAATTGTAGATATCACCCTTATAATAATCTACACATGATAATGCCAGGCAGAGTACCTGACACAGACAATAATGAACTGAATTTCTATGATGTATATTGCCAATAAGTTTTCTAAGGCTTAAACTTAAACTCTTAAATATAAACAATACACCTCAAGCACATCAGTTCCAGGGTAATATGATATCTGTTAGCAAGGGATGCAACAAATTATCAAGTGTCATTGGAGGAAAAAACCCTAAAAAAGAAATCTCAGTGATTGCTAGCATAGAGCAAAACTTTAGACATATCTTTTAGGTATTATTACTTTTATTTTGTCACAGAGCAGAGATAGTCACACATAAAACCTTCTCTTACAAATTAACTTCCCTGAGAAGAAAAATACAAGGACAGTGCAGCGCTCCAGCTGTTGTAGTCCTCATATTCACAAAGAGGATTGTTTGGGGTCAACACTGGTGGTTCTCTGGGATGTCCTTGGACACTCATTATCCTCTTCTCTAGATAGAATCAAATCACAAATAAAGAATCAATGAGGGAGTCATGAGTTAATATATACATACATACATACATACATATATATATATATACATATATATTTAAAATCTGATTTCAATGGAGGTCAGTTTCATGTTCAGTGTTCTGAAGTCTACACTAACATTGGTCCTCTCAAAAGGGCAACCAAGAGGCTGTAAAAACTTCTCCAGGAGACTTTAGCTAGTGACTTTTGATATCTAACTCTAAACAGAAGCCTCATTCAGAATAGCTAGATTTAAAACTAAAAGTGATTCTGTTCTACATGAATCTGTATAACCACAAAATGAGACAGAGAANTATTAANACTGCTGTTTGTTTGACCAGGAAAAACAAGTATACTTCCAGTAACTAGTCCAACCAAACTTAAAATACAATATTTAATATAATTTGATGTAAAGAATGAATGAAGTTTTGAATTAATGTATATTGTTGATATGGTCACAGGCTTGTCAAGGATACCAATGCCTGAGACCCAGGAGAATGGCAAAGCTTTTCCCTAGGATAGCTCAGGAAAATTGGCAAAGCCTTGCCCTATCTGAGTATGAGTATTGACAGGGTGTGTAGAAAGCCCTGACCACAGCTTCCTCATGGATGTCTGCAGCCTGAGATGCTGCATACAGAGACCTCNACCGAGAGTAGCTAAGTTTTCCTGCTTGCGCTCTACACNGTATGCTGAAAAGCTCTTTTTATAGGAAACTTCAAAGGAATGTNTGCAGACACTGAATAGTACTCAGTGCATGTAGGCTAAGTGCTATCCTCTGCCAATATTTACAAGCATTGGTTTCCATNGGCCCTGAGCACACATTATTGCAAGTGTGTGTGGACATGTGTGTTTGCTCTCTAANAGTATAGTAAAGACAGTTTTTGTTTTAAGGAGAGAAATTTATAACAACATCAGCAAACTCATCTTTTCAACAATATTGACATTTGCTGTCAAGCCAAGCCAATGATTTAGGATTTTTGTTTCTGGGAAATATGCAGACTTAAGGGTAATTTTTTNTCTCTCTCTGTCTTAGCTAGTTAGCCTCTTAATGAATGCTTTAATCACTAAGAAACCCATTTAAGTCTTTCACTTGTACTTTTCTGAAAGTACTCATGGTCCTATATCAAAATCATTGTAGGGTAGCCTTTTCAATGGCAAAATAAATACATAAGAATGTCCTTATAATACTTTGTACATGCAAGTTGAAAGCTGAGATACATCAAAGTCAAAAGAATCTTTCTTTTCTGACAAGAGATAAGACATCACCCAGTTGTGTGCTTTATAATTTAGAATCTTACACATGAATAATATGAAGTGCCTTAAACCTGAAGGCCATTTAAGCTAAAGTAAAAGCAAACAAAACATAAACCAAGCATGAATTTTATAACGAGAATGCTCATAAGGTCATCTTTTATTTTAAANAATGGTTTTGGATAATATCACTCTGAGTAAGTAAGAATCTTTATCCTAGCAGCAAGTCCTCAAGGTCGGTCAGTCCCAGCCTCTTCTCTGTCATCCTAGTCACCTGCAGGACTTTTAAGTGCAGACATGTGCAGCAGTATCACACTTGCTGTTGCCTCCAGTTACTATTTTGCACAATATTTTTATCCCTGATTATCCACATGTAGGACCCCTACCATTAGTCCTCTAGTCATAGCAACAGTGATGGATGTAATAGAAAAAAATACCATTGCTTGTTTCTTCCACAAATTTCTATTTTAGTAACTTTCAGCTTTTCCAATTTAAGAAATGTTTTGTTGTTGTTATTGTTGTTCTCGTGGCTGTTTATGAAATAAACCCTGATTTTCTTTTTTTTAATATTTTTTTAAAAATATTTGTTTGGAGGATACTTGACCTGCATATGTCTCTGTCTCTGTCTCTCTCTCCCTGTGTGTGTGTACCCCATTCATGCATGGTGCCTGTGGTGTTAAAAGAGGACTTCTGGTCCCCTGAGACTAGAGTTACAGATGGTTGTGAGCTGCCATTTGGGTATTGATAATCGGATCTGGGTCTTCTGCAAATGCAGCAAATATTCTTAACTTCCTGCTCTAACTCGACAGCACTAGATTACTGACTGAAGGGGTGGGGCTCTTGTCACTGAGCTGATATNACCTTTCTCTCAGATTAAACCTACTTCGACTCAGGTACTTCAAATAATGTCTGAACTTAATCATATTAGAAATTAATCTCCTCAGTAATAAAACATACCTAGGTCTCAGATGTTAGAGTCAATTTTAAAATTAAAGAAGTTAATAAATTTAAGNAATAAAAAATAAGATATATTTAACAGAAACTATCACAATAAAATCAAATGTATATTTCTATAGTTGTTGGAAGAAACAAATTCAGTACTAGAGCA
>LZPO01117870.1:15834-39162 GCA_001675575.1 Neotoma lepida
AGAGACACTTTGTCAAACAAACAAACAACAACAACAAACAGTATATGAAATGTTCATAGAAACAATATTCACGATAACAGAAATATGACAAATTAAATACCTAATGACTGAAGAATGTACAATCACAATGTGGTATATCTATTCAAAATAATATTATTTGGCAACAAAAATGAAGTGTGTGGTAGTGGGAGTGAAGGAAAGATGCCCTCCCTCCCTTGTCCCTACCATGTGTGGTGGGCGAGGGAGCTGACCCTCCCCTTTAGCAGCTCCAGCACTCCAGAAAGTGGGCCTTGCACCTCACCTGGGCAGCATAGTAAAGCTGACCCTACTGACAGGGATGCAGGTGAACTGGCCCTGAGAATGTGAGTGTGGGAGATGTGGCTGGGCATCTCATCTGCCATATGGTGATATGGACTGGGGNTAGATAGCCCCCAACCCACGTCCCTAGCATCCTGTGGCAGGTGGGAGAGTTGGTCCTGAGGTCATAAGAGTGGGAAAGCTGTCCCTGTCCTCCCCAGCTGAAGCACTCAAGAGAGTGGCCCCTGCACCTCACCTTGGCAACACAGTAGAGGTGGCACTAATGGTGTAGGTGTGGGAGAGCCAACACTTAGGGCATGAAAACAGGAGAACTGGCCCTGCCCATTGCTCATGGCTGCATGGAGTGAACTAGACAGGACAATGCAGGAGAACTCACAGTAGTGGTGAGGACAGCTGGCAGGCTGACCAACCCTGCAACCCAGGCCCAGAACCAGGGTTATGAGTTGGCCCATCCCAACATCCACCCAGTGGATGGAATATGTGAAGAGTCTGGTCCTGCAGACCCAAAGCTACAGGATCTATGGCACAGGGCAACAACAGGACAACCAAGAGGAGTCCCAGTGAGGGCCCAGCATCCAGACCAATCACTCTGCAATGAACACTTGCAAGTAAAGATGTATGGATAAAAGATGTATGGATAAAAAAAGTTTACTGAGTAACTCACTATGTCACAATACAGCTTCCATGACAAGATTGGTTTTACCATTCTTTTTTTCTCTTAAATTTTATTTTATTTTATTTTATTTTTTGGTGGGGGGAGTTTGCAAGGGCAGGGAACAGATATGAAGGGAGAGGGAAATGAATGGGATGGAGCTGCATGATGTGAAAGACACAAAGAGTAAATAAAAAGAAAGTTTAAAAATGAATGAAGTAGTAATACATACTATAATTGGTGAACCTCAAAAACATGCTAAATGAAAGAAGCTACTTATCAGAATGCTTATTGGATAATTCTGTTTATCTGAAAGGCCCATCCAGGCAAATCCATGGGGATGGAAATAAACTAGTGCTTGCCTGAGCTGTTGTCATATGGGTGAGTGTCAAGTGTTAGAGCAAATGAGCCATAATGACTAATTGGTGAGGAGAAGGATGTGCTCTAAGAGTGATCTAAGTTGTGGTTGCACACAATTCTAAATATACTAAGGACCATTTTACTCCACACTTCAAATACCTGGTGCAATTCTTAGACTAAGATTCATACAGAACTTTTACCGTTAGTCAAGTGTGTAGACTATATTAAAACCTGANTAGGATTATTATGAAAGAAATTGTATAGATGGGTAAATAGGTATTTTATGAGCATTACATGAAAGAAATGGTAATGAAAATCTCGTCTTCTCTCAGTTTACCATTGACCATATGTTGTACTTCTCCTCCTAGGTGCCAAGATTGATTCCCAAGAGGGGCAATCTGAGCATGAGATCCTGCCCTCTTCTAAGAAGTTTCACAGGATGTAGTCACCACTGACAAGTGAGATCCAGGATTGACTGTAGTGGGACTGCTTGAGTAATGGTGACAGTAGAAGGCTACTGTTGTCTCTGTGAGCTGTAGTGCCATCCGTGTGAGCTAGGGGCTCTCCATCTTTAACCTGCACCNTATGAACCCAGAAGGCCTGTCAAAGCACTGGCTCCTGGCTTCCAAGCCTTGAGTTTCTGCTTCAGTAGGTTTGGAAGGACCTAGGAATTTGCATGTCTAATATATTTATAGGTGAGAATGAGGAACTATGATTTTAATGACAACTTGTGTCTGTAGGCTATTCATAGTGAAGTAGATTGGAAAGGGGAAGGTACAAAATGGAAAGACATATTGAACATTCTTTCATCAGTCAATAATTTAAAACAAAGCTTTTAACAAAGCAGATTAGCTCCGTACATGGAGAAAATGGGGCTACAGTGAGTGGGCTTTGTTCTCTGGTACAATTTTAACTTGGCAGATCTACTGTTCCCCTTCAAGTGTCAAGGTCAAAATAGCTCCAGCAACATATGAATCCAAGTTGGAATCCAACTCTGTTCCTCAGAGTTAGAGAGTATGTAGGAAGACATAGCATTTCCTAAANCTTCAGTTACCTGTCACTCAAGGCCGATACCTACCTCTTGCGTTCAAGCTCTGCTATCAACATTATTCCACTAGGTAGGTAAAGTCTGTTCTAAGTAAAGTGATCTACACAGAGGCAACTACCCCACAGAAAATATTAATTTCTTGTTACCAAACACTGTTTTATCAGATAAACTTGCAAACACCATGGAAGGAGAGCTCTCCCGGCCCTCTGAAAAGTTTTTTTTTTGTTGTTTTTTGTTTGTTTGTTTGTTTTTTGTTTTTTGTTTTTCGAGACAGGATTTCTCTGTGAGCTTTGGTGCCTTTCGTGGAACTCACTTGGTAGCCCAGGCTGGCCTCNAACTCACAGAGATCCACGTGCCTCTGCCTCCCAAGTGCTGTGATTCAAGGCGTGCGCCACCACCGCCNAGCTATTTTGGTTTTGGTAGGAAAATTGACATGAATTTGACTCACTGTAAATAGGTCTATATGAAATGGAATGATTCAGGCTCATTACTGACTTCACCAGGAAACNAACAGGAACAGTAACCAACAAGAAATGTTCACAAGACTACCTTAAGCAAGTCTAAGATGATTCCCAAGTCTACCGTCTGTGGTATCAAATGCAAATCTTATTCATTCTCCTGGTTCCTAGTAAGATGTAGGTTCACACTGGTAANAAAACTCCAAATGGAAGAACAACAAAAAATAAACAAAAATTCTTTCTTTTGGTTGAAAATAGGAATCAGTCTTAGTGCCTCNGCAGAAAGTAATGTGAGCATGCCAGAGAAAATGTGGCCGTGGAAGGACAGAAATTCAATAAAGAATTGTAATCCAGCCTNCCTNTTTCTTACATTCCTCAAGTTTTNCAAGAAAATCTTATCATCTCTAGGTAGACGCATCTGTTGTGTCATCTAATGTGAATAACGTGACAGTGGCATCAGTGAAGAGACTGAAACTCAGATTGGGCTAAATACAATGAAGGAGTTTTGATCAAAAACTTTCAAAACTCATTGGCTTTTGCAAATCATCCCAAAGCCAAACACACACACACACACACACACACACACACACACACACACGCACACACACACGCACACACACACAAGGGAAGCAGACAGGGGTCCACTGTCATAAGATTGTGTGAGCTGAAAACCAATCGCTGGGTTTGAAGCATATGAGATATTATTAAACTATCTTAATAATATTAAGAAAATTGAGTCCCTGAAATTATATATCTGCTCTAGCATAATTTAGGAAACAAAATACATTAGTCTGGTCATGAGATCTCATTATTTTCAAGTGTTATCATCCACAGATTTTGGTTCTATTCATAACATTTTCACGTAAAACAGTACTTCCAATTAGTTGTTTACATGTTCATTTTTCTATTCAGAACAAAGNCCAGTTTTATAATTCACTTGACCTGAAAATATTCATATGAACCATAAGAGAACCAACTCTCTGAAAAATCATTACTGATGGGGGAACCGGCTAAATTTCATGAAATGATTGAAACAGTGCATTTTATGTAGTCTGTACATCTGAAGGAATATTCAACAACCAACAAAAGTCATTTATATCCCTAAATACTTACAGATTTTCGTTTCAGAAGCACATCTTTGTGCCCATGCTATGATTTTCCTGCTTTGGGTATTTTAGTATGGGAAACATAAAATATTCTGAGGGGCTTTTAAATGCTATATAAGACTGGGCTGGAGGATGCTTTATAAGTAAAGTGCTTGACCTGCAAGGATGAAAACCCGAGTNTCATCCCCAGGAACCAAAANGAAAAACCAGGAATGGTGATGCAAGCTCTTTATGGATCTCTGGGTATGTGGAGATGGGAGAATCCTGCCAGCCTAGAGTAGTGAACAAGGTCCAAGCCAAGTGAGACCTTGTCTCAAAAACAAGGTAGACAAGACCTGACAAATTAGACCTGAACTTGACATCTAACCTACACACACACACACACACACACACACAAAAAACACACATACAAAATTTTTATAAGATTTCAAATTTCTTTTGAAGCTATAGATAAATCTATATTAGGTTTACATTGATTTTTGTGACAGGTAAAAACCCTTCAATATTTAGCTTAGCATACAAGAAAATAGATTCAGCTTATTGACTAGTTGCCAATTGACACCTCAAGGAACCCACATGCTCTTTCTTATGGCTCCTATANTCCTTGGGTTCTGGAATCTTTTGCTTTCAAAGACAAAGAGAAAAGTAGGTAAGGAAATAAGAAAGTGTCATCCTCCCTCAATTTCCNTTTTTGAGACAAGNCCTAATACAAGGACTTTAATTCCCCCAGGAGACCAAGTTGCCCTCAAATCCCTAAAAGCCTCTTTTCTCAGCCTCCTGATCATTGGATTACAGCTGTGAGCTACCATTTCTGCCTGTACTTCGTAAACGCCTGAAACAAATCCTATCTACCCTCATTACCTTGGAGTAAGTAATTGTTCTCACTTACACAGTGCACCTTAACCAACTTGGCTTGCCAGTAACTTTCCGCAATTGCCATGGAAGCTAGGGCAAACAGTTTGGAGGCAAGTCCAGTGTCTCTGCCACAGACTGACTACTCTTCCCCCATCAAGTGCCTGTGCTTCTTTTTTCTCACACAGAGAATGTTGCCCTTAGCTAAGCTTCCTCTTCTTCCCTTTATCCAATTTCTTGTCCAGGATCTCTGCATCCTGCAGATTTTCCCTATTTCCTGGGTATGCCTCACACCATAAACCCACTATAAGAATTGGGCCATGCAAAGAGGAAAAGATGTAATTATATTGTAATATCAAAAACAAAATGGATATTTTTCCATAAAGATTGAGCAATTGGGAATATTCCAGTAAAAATCCTCATTTGCAAAACGAACAACAGTGTAAGCACAACAATTCTTCTTCCTCAAGAGAAACAGAGCCTTCCTCAGCAGACAGGATNAAGAGTACTGACTCTGGGCCCTTTTGGAAAGTCTTTGGTTTCTCTTTGAAGCCAACTTCCTAATCTAGTAGTTTTGATGGCTGCTGTTGGTTCCAGCTTATGAATGCCTCTGTGTGTCACCCTTAAACACTGCTCCTAAAGTGAGCAGTGGGCAACAGGGCAGCACCCCATGCCTAAGATTTAAGTCTCACTGGGGCACCTCTCCANATGTCCTAAACCATGGCAAGGTGGAATTAAGGTTGAAGATGGACTGAGGGTTGATATCTGGCCCTAAGGTAGAGAAAGGGTGATGTGAACAGGTCTGAGGTAATCAGGAGCATCCTTGTGAGCGACCAACTAAGCAGAAAGTCACTTTCAGGATGACACAGTGTGAAAAAGACTGACTGCCCTTCACTGCCTTTTAAGATAAAAAGAGCCACAAAGAGGCCATGGGCTAAGGACAAAGTCTCTAGAGGCTGGCAAAGGTAAAGAAGTACTGTCTCCCAGAGTCTCCAGAGGAGTGCAAGCTGGATGGCAATTGGATTTCAGGTTACTGAGACCTATTTTGGATGTCTGACCTCCAACATTATAGTCTGACAACTGTGTTTTTTTTTTTTGCTACAGTATTTTTTGGCAACTTGTAACAGTAGAGCTACAGAGCTAAAGCATTACCTCTGGGAGCGACAAACACGTTGGATATCAGTACCTACTATGGAAAATTTAAAGGCACAGTTGATTTTTCAGTCCAGGTTCTTGTTTGTTTGATTCTTACTAACAGAATTCTCCCAATATTTAGTGGCTTCTGATTGAATTGTTTCCACCAAGTTATAACCACCACAGTCAAAATTCTTTCCTAGACATACACTCAGGCTGGCTTTAGCCTTTTCTTTCCAAATGCCCCTACCTTAGGCCACTGAGAAATGTAGTTTCTTGGAAATGAAATTATTAAAACAGTTTTTGCCACGAAGCTGAACATTTCATTGTGTTCTCCTGTGACCCCTCCTCTTCTAGAACTTCATTAATTCAAGAAACAACCAATGCACACTAAATGTTTTTAAAACTATCATTTAGTTTGTATTAGTATACGCCAGTTAGACATGATGGATTTAATTATGACGTTTTCATATGTGTGTATACGTGTACATCTAGATGTGTATAAGAGACAGGTTCACAGTGGCCTGGGTAAGAGGTTATTTATAGGAGCTTGGGCTCCTTACCAGGGCTACATTATTGAAGACAAAGTCTTTCCCTTTCCCAGAGCCTTTTGATGATCAGGGAGAAGTGGGGCCTGGAGAACCCTTCCCCTCTAGACACTGTTGTCTGCTTTATAGATCTGGAGCAGGACCCTTGCAAGATATGGGCAGGCCCCATCTTGCACAGTTATAATGCTGGTAATCTGAACTGCTCTGAGATCAAAAGTACAACAGTGATGCTATGTTCTGAAGGCAGTGTTCCACCCCATTGCTCTCCTTCCTCCAGGTCTTCCATGGACATTTTTTCTCCATCTTTTTTAGGTAGTTATATGGGTTTGGCCATCATATAATTTTATTATGAAGTTCTTTTGGTGACAGTATGACTAATTGTCCTACTACCTAATACAAGTTCCTATCTTCCTTGTTTAATATATCTTTTTTTTTTCTTTTTGCTGTAGTGGCCATAGAGCTAATACCACATTAGATTTTTGTCCTTATAGCAAGGAATCAACTTCTATATTATTTGGCAGTGTTAACTGTCGTAATAAATACTCCTGCATGTCTCCAGTGGCTCATCAAAATGAGAATTTATTTCTCNCTTTCTTAATGGTCCTATCTCGGGACTCATATCCAGATGTTCTCAGGAAAACAAATTCCATCCATCTCACGTCCTCCAGCTGCCTAAACTTCAGAATGATCTGCAGAGGGGGATGGAGAGAAGTCATACCATCTTGTAAAATAATTNCATGTAAAAGCAGCTAACAGTTACTGGTTACATTTCCCTGGGAGAGCAAACCCTGTGGTCCTGTCTAGGTGCATGGACTTCTCACAGTCAGTGCAGTTCATGGAAGAAGAGTGACATATGTTGCAGAACACTTAGCTGTCTTTGCCACTAATATGAATTCATCACATAGGCCACAGAGGCCTTTTAAATCTTTCTTCTAAAGACTTCATTCTTTAGATCTATGCTGTAAGCCAGGATAAAGAAGTCTCTGCCTTAAAGAGAGTATATTCTGGGAAGTGAATTGTAGTGTTATTTTATTTGTGCTCTAACAAATAAAATTTATCTGGGGATCAGAGAACAGAGCCAGCCACTAGATTAGACATAGAGACCAGACAGTGGTGGCACACACCATTAATCCTATCACTCAGGAGGCAGAGATCTGTCTGGATCTCTGTGAGTTCAAGGCCACACTGGGAACAGAGCCAGTNGTGATGGCACACACCTTTAATCCCAGNACTTGAGATNTGTGTCTTTCCTTGGGAAGGACATATGCCTTTAATCCCAGGAAGTGATGGGAGGAAGCAGAAAGGTATATAAGGTGTGAAGACTAGGAACTAGAAGGCTTTTTAGCAGNAGTTCAGCTGAGATCTATTCCAGTGAGGACTCAGAGGCTTTCAGTCTGAGGAAACAAGATCAGTCAAGGAGTTGGCAAGGTGAGGTTGGTTATGGCTTTTTCTGTCTCTCTGATCTTTCAGAATTTACCCCAATATCTGGCTCTGGGTTTTTTATTGATAAGATTGTTTAACAATTCATCTTACAGTGAATTAGTGAGCAAAAGACTTTGAGTCAAGGAACTATAACGATGGCATACACACACACACACACACACACACACACACACACACACACCACAACTCAGGTCAGATACAAAATGGGATAGGTGACTAAGATTAATGTCAAGAACACATATATGTCACCTGCCAAGACCTATAACAGGGAAAGGACATATACTGTATAATACAAGGGGAAAGAAAGGGAGGCAGAGGAGGGAAAGGTGGAGGGGAGGGAGGAAAAGATATTGTGGCAAAAAAATGTTAGAGAACTATATGTGGTGTGGTAAGTCTGAAACACAGTTTTCAATAGTTTCACTGTGCTAAAATGGTAAGTATTGAAAAGTTAAACCTTCCATAAATAAGATTTATATTTTTCTTTTTTCTTGTCCTTTCTTTCCTTCCTTCCTGCCTCCCTCCCTTTCTTTCTATTCTTGCAAGGGACAGTGTGTTGGATAGTTTTGTGTTGACTTGAGCCAAGTTGGAGTCATCTGAGAGGAAGGAACTTCAATTAAGAAAATGCCACCATAAGATTGGGTTGTACATAAGCCTGTAAGGCATTTTCTTAATTAGTGATTGATGTGGGGGGGGCAGTCCACACCATGGTGGGTTGTGCCATCCCTGGGCTGGTGGTCCTAGGTTCTATAAGAAAGCAGGCTGAGCAAGCCATGGGGAGCAAGTCAGTAAGCAGTACCCTTCCATGGCCTCATCATGGCCTGCATCAGTTCCTGCATCCAGGTTCTTGCCCTACTTGAGTTCCTGTCCTGACTTCCTTCAATGATGAACAGTGCTGTGAAAGTATAAGACAAATAAACCCATTCCTCCCCACTTTCTTTTTGATCAGGGTGTTTCATCATAACAANAGAAATCCTAAAACAGGCATAATCTCACATAGCCCATGCTGCCCCTCACTATTTAGATGAACATGAACTCACCTCCCTGCATCTACTTCCCATACACTGGGAGTGCAGCACTGTCAAATCATATACCTAAAAGTCCTAAGCAAAGGAGAAATCAAAAAGTAGATAAAATATTACAAAACTTCAGACCAGAGGTTACTATATATCATAAAGTTGTCAGCCTCAATATATGTCCCTACAGCTAGGAAAATTATATTCTCTGTGTGCTTTTATTTTGTACTCAATGTGTTGTAGAATATTATTTTAATGTGTGTTACTTTTATTTATGTTGCATTTGTTTAACTCCATGAAGCTNTGTTACTGTACCTGTCTAAAACACCTGATGGTCGAATAAAGAACTGAATGGCCAATAGCAAGGCAGGAGAAAGGATAGGTGGGGCTGGCAGGCAGAGAGAATAGATAGAAGGAGAAATCTGGGTGGAAAAAGAAGAAGTAGCCAGAGCAGGGGCCAGCTACCCAGCTACACAGCCACCCAGCTACACAGCCACCCAGCTACACAGCCACCCAGCTACACAGCAAGCCACAGAGTAAAGGTAAGATTTACAGAAGTAAGAGAACAAGAAAAGCCCAGAGGCAAAAGGTAGACAGGATAATTAAAGTTAAGAAAAGCTGTCAAGAAACAAGCCAAGCTAAGGTTGGGCATTTATAAGTAAGAATAAGCCTCTGTGTGTGATTTATTTGAAAGCTGGGTGGCAGACCCCTCACAAGAGTTAAAAAAAAAATCAATGTCCACCATTTATTCATATTTTATAAATATGCCAAAGTACAAAATAAAGTTCAAACATTTAAATGCATTTTTAAAAATAAATTAACTTATAGCAGTCCATATTGTAGTACTCCTTCTTCTTCAGGGATCACTGGCCCTAGGTCCACCATGTAGGAGGGAGCAGAAGCTAGTGAGCAGTGTCTGACAGCTTGTGGTTCTACAGAGATAGCTCTCCGGGAGACAGTGAGTTAGCTCAGCTCTATTCTAGAGTATAGAGAATATACAGNATTGTGAATGGTACCTGGGGAATCACCTAAATTACATTCAACAGCATGCTCCTATCATAAGCTCCTAGTACAAGTCTTAGTTATCATATGTGAAAACACAGTCCTGTTGTAAAGCTCCTAGCACAATATCTAATTACCATATGGGCAGCAAGGGGAGAGCTGTAGCAGGGAACTATGCCAAGGGTCACACTGGAGATAAATCAGGCATCCAGGCTTAGGGNCAGCTTTCAGATAAGGTCAGGCCTCCAGGCCTAAAGACCTTCTCCAAATAAGGGCAGGTAGAGAGCAGGAAGCCTCTAGGGAGGGAGTCGTCCATGTTGCTGAGCTTAGAGAGAGCTGCGAGGCTGTGATAGACTGCCACCTCTCACAAGCAAGGCCTCTCAACACCAAATAAATGGAGATGGCAGCAAAAGCATTACAACAATCATCATTAATAATGAGCTCAAAACAACAGAACAATATAGAGACAATAGGATGAAAAGGTGGGAATTTTTGTCAGAGAAGAGAAAACTATGCAATAAAACAAATTAAAAGTAACAAAACTATATTAACAGAACAGGACATTTGTCATCTTGATTATGTTTCCAAATGTCATTCACCCATGATGATGTAAAGTTCAGAGAAATCAGATAGTGACCCATCAATATTTAATATCCTGTGTCTGATAGCACTCTAAGGTAATAATGTTTTCTGTATTTTGTCAACTCCCATTCCCAGTGCAGAATCCAGTGAGGCTCAGACTCATCTGGACCAGTATCTAAGGTGCCATGAACCATGTGGCCTGGAACCCTGACTAGGGTGGCAAGGAAATGAAGCCAGAGAAGACACATGTGCAGAAAATCTGGGATAAGGTGGGCTATGCACAGTCTGATGGAGTGACATTAGCTACACCAGCAACTTCGAACTTTAGACATTTATTATTTTCAAGCAGGGGAAAAGATATCCAGTTTCTATAGCAGTTTCTGTAATCAGAGGTGTCTGTAGGCAAGCAGTCTTAGGCTGTACACATCCAGGAGGAAGAAGCTACAGTTGCTATTTTTTCGCACACACTAGTTAATCATTTGGAAACACTTGTACTTGGATCAGAGGGAAGGCTTTGCTAATTTTCCATGGATCTTGAGGCATTGGTCCTTGACATGGCCATACCCATGTCAAAATACACATTCACTCAGGATTTCCTCCNCTCCTTACACATTCACTCAAGGCTTTCTTGGCTCTCTGTAATAATATATATAAAAGATGAGACTTAGAGATCATATATGTTCATAAAATTTCTAAAATAAAAGTTCAAAACATTGATATCAAATCTCTACCTTACACCAGGTGGTGGTGGCACACGCCTTTAATCCCAGCACTGGGGAGGCAGAGGCAGGTGGATCTCTGTGAGTTCAAGGCCAGCCTGGTCTACAGAGTGAGTTCCAGGACAGGCACCAAAACTACACAGAGAAACCCTGTCTCAAAAAACAAAAACAACAAAAAAGGTCTCTACCTTAATGAAGTCCTCTTAAGTTGTTGATCTGTTCTTGGCAATGGTGATAAATCCTGGCTTAAAAGAGCAAAACAGAGACTGAGTGAGAGGCCAACCTAGGGTGGGGTGCTCACAGCTCCAGCCCAGGGCCTGGGAGGAAACAACATGGGCTTGCCCTGGTGCCCGGCAGTTGGACTCTATTATGATGAGCAAATATAGGGTAGAGTATGGAAGAGAGAGAGAGAGAAACAACAGAGACAGAGACAGAATGGTTCATGTCCTGTGAAGAGAGGCAGATCCCAAGCGNTGAAAGTAGTGAAGAGTGGGTTGAGATGGTGGTCTGCTTGCTACNGAAGACCATGGTGTTATCCAGGCCTGGGCCACTGCCAAGGGCTATGTCTGCACCCCTGGCCCTGCTGCAACCTGGGTCTGTGTTGATGTCTGTGGCTTCTGTAACCACCAAAGGCTGAGATGACAGGGCTGCACAGAGTTGGTCCCACCCCTCACTGACTGCAACACTAGGGGGAACTGGCCCTGCCTCTCACAGGCTGCAGCACAAGAGAGAGCAGGTTCTGCACATCACCTGGGCAGCACAACAGCGCTGACCCTGTTCGCAGGCATTGCTCAGCTGACCCTGAGGGTGTGAGTGTAGGAAAACTGGCCCCNCCTGCCTTGTCTGCCACGTGGTGGCATGGTTGAGGGAAAGGGCCTTTAACAGGGGTACATGTGAACAGCTCCAAGAATGTGAGCATGGGAGATGCAGCCCTGTCCCTCCTCTGTCATATGGTAGTGTGAGTGAGGGGGGCATGCCCTCCACTACCACCACCACCTCTTACCACCTGTGGCAGGTGAGAGACCCTGCCAGGAGAGCATGAGAACCAGTGAGCTGGCCCAGCACCTTATTGGCTCCAGCACTCTGGGCAGGCTCTCCCACCTGCCACAGGTGGTAAGGGGTGGTGGCTGGGTAGCACAGTAGTGCTGACCCTGGTGACGGGGCCACAGGTGAGCATGAAATCCGTAACAGCAGCAAAATTATAGTTATGAAGTAGCAACAAAAACAATTTTATGGTTGGGGGTTCAGCACCACATGAGGAACTGAATGAAAGGATGACAGCATTAAGATAGTTGAGAACCACTGCTCTAAATTAAGATTATTTAAAAGTGTTTGATTTTTGCCATGTTTTATCTAACTATTACCCAGTAGTTAAAAGTACCAAGTTGACATAACTGAGCTCCCAGGTGTCCAAAACCGTACTTAGAGACCTATACTAATACAGACAGAANGAGNTATTCAAAGGGACAATATTCTGCCCCCTGCCCTTCAAAGTCAACTAGATCCCAGGGGACTGTGAGGGTTATCTCAAACTATCCTCTGTCCCTGTTGAATAACCTATCAGCTTGTTCCAAAAGGCAATGGAGACTCCACCAGGTAGACTCTAACCATTGTCTATTCTTCAAAGATGGTCAACACACAAAAAACTTATCTGCCATGTTTNCAATAGAAGCTACAAGATTTTCAAAACTTGGAACAACTTGGAAAAAGCAAGCTTAAGGGATCCAGATGCTCCTCCCAAGTCCAAGAGTCCCCTGAGGACCAGATGCTCATTGGTCTTGACAATGAAAAGAAAATGGTTAATTTTGTCTACTTCCATGGTCTCAAACACCTAATAGGAAAGTATAATGCCCCAATTGAAATGTTTGTTGTTTCTTAAAGAGGTCAAGGAGTCACATCCCCCAGACATTAGACTTAAATTTATATGAGACATAATTTAGATAATATTTGTCATTAACAATTTTCATCTTTGTGAGGAAAATTCGCAGATGTAGGAACATGACCTTACCTTATTTCAACACTGCAGCTCCTACCTGTATCCAAGAGAGATGGACTCATTATTGTCCTAGCTGAAAAACTACCATTGCATTTCTTCTCTTTCTTCCTCTAAAGAAGTAGTCCACGAGGGACACTGTGATTCTAACTGATCCAACAGCTCTTGAAGTGCCTGAAATTAGATCCTGTGCTAATCAGTTTTTAATACAGTCTTGGAAGCCAAAGGAAAATGTGGAGGATCTCAGTGGATGAGTGTTTTGTGAGTCCCATCAAAATATCATAATGAATTTTGTTTTCAACACTTAAAAATGTCTTCTTCCCTGGCTTTTCTTAGTTCTTCGCAAGGGCTTGTGATGCCAATAACACTTGCCTTTATTTCTCCCTCACATCTCTTTCTAGACACTAATCAAAGGCTTCCTTTGTCACTTACAAAGGAAACCACTCATGCATTTTTGGTGTCTTTTACATAGGGCATATGAGGGGTGTACACCAACTGACACCCCAGATTCAACTCCAAGAACTCGGATCATTCACCTTTCCAATTCCCCAAGAGTAAATAGGGATACTTCTTCAGAGGGGTTGATGTTGAAAACAGGAGATAGGAATGGGATAGAATAGGCATCTCAGGACATGGACCAAAAAGCAGAAACAGGAGTTCAGAAATGTCCTTGGTTCTCTGGCCAGGAATGCCAGAGGGAAGCTCTGGTTTCTCATATCTTNCCAAATAAACACCCTTACCTACATAAGAGTAGAAAATTCTAGATATTAATAACCCTTTCTACTCATGTTTGGAACTGGGTCTCTAAATTTATGTGTGTATATACTTACATGCATTCATGTATACATATATATGATACATCTCCTAATCATGGCTTTAGGGTTCTAGGAACCCAACCTGAGATCTCTGCAAGAGCAGCAAGTTGTGTGACCAAGGGCAAAATATTACAAGAAAGGTGACTCAATTTCAATGATTATTCTGATCATCTTTTGCAACTTGGTGAGTCATCTGTAATTTTGTTTTGTGATGACTTACTTCTATTAACTAGAATGATAAAATATTAATAAGCACATATGATTCTAAAGAATAAGGTCACCACAATGATATAAGCAACAAAAAGAGAGCTATGAGATTTAGTGACATTTCAGAAAACTAAAGAGACCCATCTGAATTTTCCTTGCTTCTAATTGTCTCTGTGTTCAAACATCTAAGCTTGACACTGCCTTCAGTGATTTTTCAATTAAGAGTGGGATGAAATGTGAAAGGCAGTACTATCCAAATTTATCCTTCAATGAAATATTATTTGATACATGGAAGATTGTGTCCACCACATAATAGTCATCATTTGCACAAAAATCAAATTCTTTAAAAGTGACCCAATACATAGGCTACTACAGACCCAAAACCCAGTAGCTCATGCCACTTAACTTGTCTTGAGCAAAACAGAAAACTAAAACTCCAATAAACTTTGAAGGTTACAGCTCNTGAAAAAGGATTAGCTGAATTCCATAAAACCCACTAAAATTCCCATAAACAGCATGGTTGCATTGCAATCTAGAGAAAACTAAAGAAGGTTCCTGAAGGCTTAGCCAGGTATGTTGGGAAATACCACTCCACTTCTTCAAACTGCGATTCTTGCACAAAGCAGATAGCATGCTATTCAGAATTTCTCTGTCTGGAACAGGATTCAGATCCCTACTGGACCACTTAACAAGTGTGTGACCCTTCATGCTCATAGGGATTCAACGTGCTTCAGTTTAGATTGTGAAAACTGGAAAGAGCCAGGTGTGGTGGCGCATGTCTTTAATCTAAGCACTAAAGAGGCAGAGGCAAGCAGATCTCCATGTGTGTTTAAGACCACCCCGATCTACATAGCAAGTTGAAGATACAGGCTATTGTGACTGTATTGTAACTGACCTGTGCTGGAGCTGCTCTTATCTATGGGGGAGTGGGGTGGCACAGCAGCTTGGGTCCCCCCCAACCTCCAGGAGCTAGTGGAGGGGTGTGTAACAGGGTCATATCCCCTTCCTCTTGTCCACCCTACCCCCAGGGTGAGGGGAGCCTCCCCTTCCCTATCAGACTGGATGTGCCTTTATCCTCTAATGCCCGACCTCTGAACACCCCTATTCTCCACCTATTGGTGGGGGTGCTCCTTGACCCACCCAGATTTGACAGTTCAGGGGGGCTCCCCTGCTATCCCTCCTCCCATCCTGTACCCCCATTTCTGGGGCCTCATCACTGTGGAAGACGGGGATAGTGAGGGTATTTGTGGGTGGGAGGCATGGGGAAGGTTTTGGAGTAGAACCAGGGGTGTGTATGAAGGGGGGTGACAAGGTCCCCCAGGGAAATTGGGGGGAATAAGCTTGCCTGGTGGATGAGAAGGCGTATTTATTTTTCACTGTACAATATTTAAAAAGAGAATTAAAAAAATCCAATGGCAAAAAAAAAACAACAAAAAAAAACAAAAGCAGGTTCTCTGTAAGATCAGTAAAGCTCTTACCTGCTGAGCCCTTTCTCCTGCTCTAGGGACTGTCATTTTCTGCAGACACACTTCCTCCCTTCTTTTACTCCTTCTCTGTTTCTTCCCTTCTTTCCTTTCTCCCTTATTTACTCTTTACAATTCTATGTTCAGTTATTTTAAATTTAATTTTATGTTTGCTAATAATATTTATAATATATAAACTATAACAATATCATAAATCAAATATTTTGATACTTACCCCCGTTGTTAGGAAATAGAACATTATCAGCATGCCTTGTGTACTGGAATTGAAGACATTATGGTCTATAGCATTTTTCTGAGGAATCTGAAGACATGTATTGTTTTGTCACATAAGTTAATGCTTTCAATTTTGAAACTTCCAATCCCATTAAAACATTGGTAGATAGCATTGGGAGTTCGGCAATGGTTTGCAAAAATGAACTTTTTCAGTAATGTAATTGGTTCTCCCTAATCAAGCCCATAAAAGAATTGAAGGTGGGGGGGTATAGCACAGAATGCAGTCCTCTAATATAGCTGTACAGTTGAAACATGTCATCATTATTGAATCGGTTAGAATGAAAATTCTCTCTAGAAAGGTTAGGGATTGGTAGGTTAGAAATTAAACTCCTATATCTGGATACATTGGATATGATATATAAAGTGCTACTGACAGAACATGCTATGGAAGTTGACTTATTTCAGTTCCATTTCATGGTTATAGAAGTTTTTTTTATTTATATTTATTGTTTTTTTGAGACAGGGCCTTCTTTTATAGGACAGGCTATCCCCAAACACACAATTGTCTTGCTGCACACACCTGTGTGCTGGGATCACAGATGTGTGCCACCATGCTGGCAATAGTTGTGCAATTCTGAAATTTTAAAAATTATTTTATTTTATGTATTTGGGTGTTTTGCCTACATGCATGTCTATGCACCGTATGTGTGTATGGTGCCCACAGAGACCAGAAGTAGGCATCATAGCTGGTTTTGAGCCACCTGCCATGTGGGTGCTAGTAATTGAAATGAGATCCTCTGGAAGAGCAGCCAATGCTCTTAACCACTAAGCCATCTCTCCACCCCAACTATGGAATTCTAATGACACTGGCTAAAATATCACATTAAAAATTTGTACTTTCAACATCCAGGGCTACACAGAGATACCTTGGTTCAAAATAAATAAATAAATAAATAAATAAAGAAAGAAAGAAAGAAAGAAAGAAAGAAAGAAAGAAAGAAATATTTTGCACTTTTTCTTAAAATTTTAAAATTATGTATACATGGGTACATTTTTCAAATAGATGCATGATGAACATCAAATATATTTCATGATACCTAAGATCATTTTTAAAGGAAAAAACCATGGTTTCCACTGTTTAAAGTATGTTTGTTCATATGAACAATATTTTGGGAGAGATTCTTTTGGTCTTAGGTAATTACAATATATACATTACACAATATAAAAGACTTCAATGCAGAGGGTATAAGTCAGCGTCTGTCTCTCTTTCTCACCATATATATGTAAGTTTATCTACACATATACATATGATATATACTCTCTGGGTAGACACTTTACATATAAATATATACATGTATCTATGAGGAGAGTGGGTGGATGAAGATTGTTTGGGAAGCAAGAAGTCTTGCAAAAATTGTTAGGCCCACAGAAATTCCATTTAAACTGCCAAATTTGCATTAGTCCCGCCCACAGTTTGAAATGTCACCCCACCCTCTCTTTGCCATCTGCACCACCACCTACTGATTCCTATGTCTCCAATCTTAGAGAACAGAAGCATCTGCCTATGACAGGCACATTCAGACTTGCCCCCCAAACACAGATTTAAATGAAAAATTAGAAAATGTATTAAAGAAGAGTCAGAATATATGCGCACGTATACATACATTAATACATATACTTGTTTATAGTTGGAACCAGAACTCTACCATCATATGTTTTTCAGGTTGGTCCTTACCTCCCACCTTTTCTGATTTCCTTCACTTTATGAGCACTGATGTGATGAATCCAAATTCACTTTGATGGATTAATGACATTATGACCTGTGCATATTTATTCACTTGTGCCCATTAAAAGATGTGTCGATTTTTCTAGTGATTATTGAGGGCTTAGAGAGTGAATAGGACATTGTGGAAAGGCTCCATAGGAGCGGGACAGAGAGTGGCGTCTCTCAGGTTGTTTGTGGCACTGGTAGGAAATGAAACAATAGAGCATCACTGGGTCTGTTGTGAAAAGTTTTGTTTGAGAGGAACATCAATTCTTCCCATCCAACATCTTATCAATTTTTCCCATCCAATATCTTCCCATCCCAACCTATCTTATCAATAGCTTCCCATCCTTTGAGCAATNACCAAAGGAGAGGGTCACTCTGGATTTTCTTTCAGAGATCCTGCCAGCTGTTTTCAAGCAAACGCTCTTCTTGTCTTGTGGGTCACTATCTTTTCACCACGTCCTTCAAGACNAAGAGTGCTAGGGTCTTCTCCATTTTTTTCTGAAGGTTCTGTTCTATTGGATCCAATCTTAAGAACCTAAACTTATCTACAATACAGTAACATTTGAGAGCATCAGAATCTCCACACACAAGATAGGAAGGTATAAAATCCAGTCAGTAGTGCAGCCCAAGTAAACTAAGATGTTTAACTCCATCTTGATGTCTTGACAACTGTAGATTGTGGAAACAACCCTGTTCCATGTAAGAGTGATATCAGGAAAATCATATTTGACATTTCTATTTTGTCTGCATATACGTATGACCTAAACTGTTCTATTTTAAAACTTATTTACCAAACTGTCAAATTCTAGGCATCAGAATCTAGGAAAACAAAGAAAATTCTTGCTCCTTGATCCATACGTAGCTGCTGTGGCGCTTCCTGACTGGTATCCTAGTACTCCTATGTAAAACTGCCATTGTGCCTTTCATCATCTTTCAAGTTCTGCAGAAACCTGGAAGATGAATAGCCTTGGGGAGTAAACACAGGATACCTTCTCATCACTCTGTCACTTCATTGCTTGATGTGATTGGCTTTCAGGTTCCAACAGGGTCTAATTAAACTATATCCATTCATCAAGGTCTGTCTTATGCTACTTCTCCAACAAAGCCTTTTCTAGTTTTTGTTCATTATATATGGCTTTTCTTTTCTTTGAAACCTGTTANGATTCATTAACATTTTTAAACAAATAAGCCTTATTGCTTAAAGTTTACCCCAGTTTCTGTACCAGGATTTGCCATCTNTATTTGACACATGGTAGCCTGAGTTTAGTGGCTACCTTGTTAAAAAAAAAAGTTTGGGCAGCAGGATAGTAAAGATAAAAACTGATAGTTGCCATACAAGAGCTTGATGATGGAAAGCTATTGAACTAAAGACCTTAATGAAGTTAAGGAAGTAGTACTAGAATGCAAAAAGGGTTCATGGGAGGAATTCTTGGGCCTTGATGCAGCTCATGCTTGTTTGGGCAGAGGAATGGTCAGTTTGACTTTAAAAGAATGAGCAAAACAAAGTATAAATGGTGAATACCTCAGAGACACTTAGAAATGAGATCAAGCATCTCAGATAATGTCATGAATGCATTGTGAGGTCACTGTGGGCTTTAAGCTGCAAAAGAACACAATATAATTCGTATTGCAAAATCTATTAATACGTATTTATGTGCCAAATGGACTTAATGGAGAATTGTGGAACCATATATGAGACTGCACAATCATCCAAGCAAGGACAAGAGTGGTTCACACAACAGTAATAGCAATGGATGAATAGCAACCAGACTTTGAGTATATTTTGAGTTTAGAGACATTGAAATATGCTGAAGCTAAGTAGTAGCCTAAAAGAGAGTTAAGACTGATAGCAAAGATTTTGAGATGAACAATTGGGTAAAGTTAACATTTATTGAGATAGAAAATGCAGGAATACTGGAGCTGTAGCTCAGTGGTAGAGCACTTAACTAGCATGCATCAGGAATGCCATGGTTGAATCCACAGCAGTGGAGTGGGGAAATGATGCAATTATAATATAAACTCAAAACTGATATATATAAACTGAAGTTGCAAGAATAGACTTGAAGTAAGCAAGAGAGCAACATGTCCCATGTTGAGATGTTGGTGTGATTACTGGGAAATATGTTAATTTTAACTTTCTAATTTGAAATCTAAGTAGAACTATTGAGAGGGCCATTGAGTATGCTTGCTCAAGTTCAAAACTGAGGTTTAGGCAGGAGATATTTTGACAAAGATTTTGAGACTCTTCTCTGGATTCCTGCAGATTCCATTGTGTTTTGGTTCCTCTCATAAAGCTTCTTCTTAGAAGAGATGTGACCCTTGGTGATATCCCACTGACAGTTTACATTCTTCGTTCCAAGTATTCCATAAGAAAGACTCTTCNGTGTGGTAAGTCTTTCTCTATACTGCCAGTTCCCAAAGAATGACACAGATGCTTCTTGTTAATTATGAAAGCTCGGCCTATAGCTCAGCCTTGTCCCACTAGCTCTTATCACTTATATTAACCCATTTATATGAATCTACATTTTGTCCCATGGTTTTTTACCTCCCGTCCTTCTTGAACCTCCCGTTTCCTCTTCGTGTCTGGTGTCTCCTGTGCCTTGATTCACCTCCTTCTCTCTCTCTTTGCCTAGATGTCCTGCCTAACCTCTTCCTGCCTAACTATCAGTCATTCAGCTCCTTATTAAACCAATCAGAAGGTGCCTTGGCAAAGACACATTTTCACAGTGTACAAAAAGATTATTCCACAATACATCTGGCTGCTCTTCCATTGCTGTGAGGCTCCCTATCTAGACACGGCCTTCCTTTCATTCTCCCAAGAATCATATGTGAGGCCTTTCACCTCAGCATCTTTCAGGACTCCCCACTTCCCTCTGCACCCCAGAGACCTCCCCATCTCATGTCCCTCTGCAGGCTGGAGAAAGAACTTTCTTAGTGCATCTGTATTTTGATGCAGACCTAAGTAGATGGGAGGGCTGAGACTTTGGAGCATTAGTGCAAGTTTGAAGAATTTAGAAATTTGCCTTTTGTTTCCTTTAAAAATTCACCTACAGTTTAGACAATTGTCATGTAAAAAATGTGCAAAAAGTGACACTTCTGTTCTTGAAACTGGACTGTNAACTGTTTTCTTTTTAAGAACTCAAGTTGATTGAGAGATTATAGGAGAGAAGAAAGATGAAAGAGAAAAGCATATTAACATATTTCAAAGGACTGTGATAGCTTCTACGTATTGGAAAATTTAATAGTGTCTTCTAATATACTATTAGCTTATTTATTTTGTCTCACTTGTTTAATTAGGAAACGTCTAATGAATATCTACTAGGCCCAAGGCACAGTCGGGTTGCTGCTGTTTGAAGTGTTCATGTCATGCTGGACATCATTGGCCTCATTGAGAAAAGATGAGACAATAGGATACCAAAGATGGCAGTGAAGGGGCTTCCTGTCTTAAGTTATAGAAAGAAAAGAAATCTAAAATTTTATTCAGGAAGGACCTCTGTTATCCCAAATAACATGAAGTTAAAAACTAGACAAGTTTTAGGGTTAAGAGTGTCCATTTATCTCATCATTTACAGATATTCCTCCCTCCCCCTTTCATCCTCCCTTTCCCTTCCCTTTCCCTCCTTCTCCCCTTCTTCTCTTTCTCTTCTTCTTCCTCCTTCTTTTCTTTTGCAATTTTCAACATCTTGTCCAGTCCCAGTTGGCCTGGATAAGTTTTGACTACTAAAGGATTCTTTAAGTTTCATTTTCACATAATAATATCCTGGGGGGATAACGGAAGGGAAAAATTGAATTTTCTGCAAGTATAATGGAATGCTTCCCACCACTTGTGAAAAATGATTTCCTTAGAATTGTGTGATAAATGATGCCTAAATCAATCATCAGTACACTATAGTAATTGTCTTAAAGTAATAAGCAATTGTGCTTCTTTGCTGTAACTAATACGCTGATTTACTCAATTCTTTCTCACAACTTAGAATAATAAGTTATAAAACTAGATAAACTTAGAGACTACAATATATAACTTCTACTTTTATAAATGGAGAAAAAAAGGAAGATGTACTGAGTAACTTGTTTTTGTTAGTCGTTGTATCAGTTGGACACTTTTTCACTTGTGAACAATACCTGACAGAAACAGTTTAAGGGAGAAAAGATTACTGTTGGTTCATGGTTTCAGAGATTTTCATCTACAGCAAGTTGGTTCTACTGGTTTCTGTCCAATAGCAAGACAGAGACATCATGGTATGAAGAATGTAGTACAACAGAGTAGTACAGCTAATGGCATCTANGTGGGAAGCAGGTGGGGAGAGGGAGGGAGGGATGGAAAGTGAGGAAGGAGGAGGAACAGAGAGAAGGTTGAAGGGCTGGTGAGGAGAGATGGGTGAGAATAATCAGGGGAAGGGGTTGGGAACAGGATACGTCCTTCAAAGGCAAGAGCCAATGACTTGTTTCCTCCATCCAATCTCTAGCTCCTAGCTCCCTCAGTCTCTCAATGATGTCCTCAAATGATGAATCCATCAGTAGGTTAGGCATCGATTATGTGAGAGCCTTCATGATCCAATCACTTTTCAAAAGTCTATCAGGTGGCAGCCAAGCTTTTACCATGGGAGCCTTTGGGGACATTTGCTATTCAAACTGTGACAGTTTTATTACCAGAACTGAATTTAGATTTCTGGTTGACAAGTAAGTTTCCTTCCCCAGTGCCTTATATACTTGCTCCCTCTGCTCTCTGCTAATCCTTTAATGCTGAGAAGGATGACTATCATGTGTGTGAAAAGCAAAATAATGTGTCAGGCACGCAAGAGAAATTTCCAAGTTTAGATCCTAGGCTCCAAGTCACACATAGTTTGCTATTGTCAATACATTCTTACAGTGACCCAAACTGCAATTTCTTAATGCCATTCTTTAAATATAATCCTATTAACAAGGAATTCAGAGAAATTTGGCAAATCACCAACAAATAAGGGATGTTGGGCACTGNTGCCACCATTGCAGTATCCACTTGTTTCTTTAATTAGTTCCATTAAGAAATCAATTGAGGAATACATCCAATGAGTTATTTGTCGTTATGTAAGATGAAAGCCCAGATGCTTGATATATAGGTACACACATACACTCAAAATAAATTACATATACCTAAGTTGTATGCATTATTTATTTTCTTTTTCAACATATTCTTAGACATTGTTTAGACACAGAACAAAAACTTTCTGCAACTAAAACTTTTAGACAGATANTAGCTCAGAGCTNGAGAGATGGTTCAGCAGTTAAGAGCACTTGTTGCTATTGCAGAGGCTCCAGCTTCCATTCCCAGCACCTATTTCATAACTCACAACTGTCACTGCAGTTCTAGGAGATCCAACGCCCTCTTCTGCTGTGTGGATCCACCAGGAACACATGTGGTGCACATACACACTTGTAAGCAAAACATCCAAACACATAAAATAAGATAATTAAATACAAAGTTTAAAAGCCCAATATTGAACTGTTTGAATTGGGGTAGTTTGACTATGTTCAGTTGTTTCTGCAAGCAAGGCACAAGTTAAAATTTGTATTCACTTTTAAAACTGATCAACAATCTTTTTCTTTAATGTTCTGAAGTTTATTTTATTT
>LZPO01117872.1:11545-33433 GCA_001675575.1 Neotoma lepida
GAGAATTTTCTGTATGTAAAATTATATCCTGGAATAATGAGAACTTTGCTTACTTCTTTCCAATTCTGGAGTCAGAATAAATAAGGAATAGGGAAGAAAATCCCAGATTCATTCAAAAGTAACATATCTTTNGTTCATTTTNTTATTATCCTGTAGCCAACAGCAAAATGTTTCCTGAAAGTGGTTTTTCNGTGGCCAGCCAAGCTTCTCATGTTGGGATTCAGGCACCCCACCCTTATCTTCAAGCTTCNTGTACCATTGTAGGACCTTTATAGCAAGCTTTGAATTAGAAGGTCTTTGTTTCAGCAATTTNNATTTAAATGGAAAAAAAGCAATAGTCCCAGAAATGAGTGCAGGCAGAACACCAAGCTGTTACCCAGAGANACCAGATAAGAAAGCAGGAACATGGGTGGAAAGCATCAAGAGTCTTGGAAGCTCACATTGCCTGTCCTTACCTGAGCTGAGCCTCCTTGGAGGAGTATCTCTCCTGCACCAAGACTCAGTCCTGGGCAAATAGNGAGCTCTGGATAGTGAGAAACCAGGTAGTATGTCTTCCTGAACNTTGAACTGCTTTAGTCTTTTGAAAGTACCTTGAAAAAACATAAACAACAGCCATTTATGTTTCAGTGTGTCCTTTTCCTCAAAAGAAACAAAGCTGGCCTTCAGCAAAAGCTTGAAGGTGCAGATAATTTGATTTCTGTGGATCTCAGTGATTGTGCCACACAAATAAGGAAGAATAAAAGGAATTTTTCTGTCTTTCCTCCCTAGGGTGCACTGGAGTTTCAGGGGGCTATCTCTGAGGATGTGAGCAGACAGTTAAGGATTGATTTTGCTCATCACAGCACTATATTTAAGCCTCTGCTATGCATGGGGAAAGTTGCCATGGATAGATTGGTATATACNGTGGCAAGGGAATAGAAAATAGGGGAGACGAAAGGTCAGAGATGCCAGATGAGAGACAGAGAACTAGGAGAAGGTGACCACAGTTTGGGGGTTGGGATCCACTCAAAGCAGTCTCTGGGCAAAGGGGNGTGGTTCTAATGCCACAGTTTATTTGGGAGGTAATAATGGGAAGTATGGATAAGTNAGAAATTGAGACAGAGGGGAGCAAAGCCTGCAAGGGGATTGGTACCATGTATGGGTGACCACAATGGGCAACTGGTATTCAGTCCTGCTGGGGACCCTATGAGCAACTGTGGAATTGTTCCTATACTAATCACATTTCAAGTGTTCCATATCTACATGAAGCTACAAATTATTGTATGACAGCCCTACCCAGTGATAGAACACTTCCAATATTGAAGAACATTCTACTAGGTAATGCCAGGATAGATCTTGGCATGAGATTGTGCCATCTGAGGGACAGAGAAGGTGGGGCAATTATCCATCGAGTCCAATTCCTTATTGGAAAAACATCATTCATGAAGAACCAACTGCTTTGCCTTTTGGCTTATCCCTGCTGCCCAAGAGTTCCTGTCGACAGAGAAATGCATGAAGTGGAGTGCTTGTAGCACATGACTCTGGGATGTGTGTGGGGCATCAAGCATCTACTACAGTGACAGGAAAAGAAAAATCAGGAGAGACAAGATTAGGAAAGATACCCTCCTTTCTGAGAAGTTAGCAGAAAGCAAGCAGCCATCTCAGTAAACAGCCACACACATGGCACAAAGCACTGTCTGGTCCAAACGAGTCACTACCTGAACATCAAAGGAAGATGCATGGCAAATATCTCCAGGACACTTTTTTTCCTGCTGGGAAACCTGATTCTGTACCCACAGATCCCACCCCNCTTCTCTCTCAAATGGAAAGTTGACNTTACTTAGACCAAGCCCCAATCCATAGCTTATTGTTTTTAAGAGCATTAAATATTAGATNTAGCAGTACAGCACCCCTTGCTAAAAGGAAAAGGCAGCAGATTGATTGGCATGGCGTCGATAGTTCTGGAAAGCAAAGCACCATCTTCCCTGCTCTTTTCCTGCCTCCTGGGCCTGTCTGGAAGCCAAAGAAAAGATTAGACTTCTGCCGAGCTGTCTGCCAGTCTTCTTGATGGCTGAAATCGGTGTAACAGGAAGCATAGCCTCTTCTTNTATAATTGTTGCTAGACATTGGCTAGTGCTATCGTTTGAATGTATCACACAGACTTCCCNTGTTGGAAACCTAATTATCAGTGCAGCNTTGTTGGAAGATGAGGTCTGTGAGAGAAAATGAGTTCAGGAATGTTCTGCCCTCCTGAAAGAGTTAATGCCATTACCAGGAGAATGGATTAGTTTTCAACAGAATGAGTTCTCATGAAATGACAAATTGAACCTCCTGCCCTTCTCTCCTCTCTGGCATACTTTCTTACTCTTCTGCAAATGGTACAGCAAGAAAGTCATTGCCAAATAAAAGTCACTTGACCTTTGTCTTGGTTGAGGTTTCTATTGCTGTGATAAAACACCATGAGGAAAAGTTTCTTTCAGCTGACGGTTCCCACACAGTCCATCACTGAGGGAAGTCAGGGCAGGAACTCAAGCAGGGCAGGAACCTGGAGGTAGGAGCTGATCCAGAGGCCATGGAGGGGTGCTGCTTACTGGCTTGCTCCTCATGGCTTTCTCAATCTGCTTTCTTGTAGAAAATGGACTGGGCCTTCCCACATCAATCATTAATTAAGAAAATACACTACAGGCTTGCCTACAGCTGGATCTTAGGGAAGCATTTTCTCAGCTGAAGTCCCCTCCTCTCAGATGACTCTGTGTCAAGTTGACATAAACTAACTGGGATAACCTTGGACTTCTCAGCCTCTAGAACTGTAAGAAATACCCTTATGTTTTCTATAAATCATCTAGTCTCAGATATTCCGCTATAGAAACAAAGAAATAGACAAAGATGCTGGAGTCTGCAATAGCCTTAAAAAGGAAATAATACTAAAATGCTTTCTTAGTTGTATATACTTCTCTCAGAAGTTTACCTGAGACTTATATTAAGGCAGGAAAGNGGACCATTCTCCACTCTGAGTAAGAAGGAAGTCATGGAGGAGTGGGTTATAAGGGGCAAATATTACAAAGGAAATGCTCCCTGGTAGATAACACCTTAGGCAATAAACAGGGCTACCTGCTTTATGATGAGCTTCATAAAATACTGCCAACCACTCTATAGGATGCAATAAGAAAGATATTTCACCTTCATCCTATTCTTCTCAACAATTCGTAATTTTTAGCTAAGCATAATAGAAGCAGACACATCTGAGATGAGTTCCACAGAGGTGATGAAAACAAGAAAACACATAGAAGTTGCTGAAGACATGAGAGGCTACAGAGGAATAGCACTCAAGTCCAATGAGGTCTGCAAAGTGGAATTCTGAAGGTGAGGTATTAGTGCAAAATTAGCAAAACCCAAATACATACAGAGTTTCAGTACTGTGATGAAGCCATGCCATTGAGAAACTGCTTTGTGATGGCTGGGCTGTGCCACAATTATCTCAAAATGTTACCAATAAGAATGTTACCAAAATGGTGAAAGAAATATGGGAAATCTCTGCCACTGTTTTCTACAAGTATTTTAAAATAAGAAGGCTCTATTACAAAAGACCAGNTGCATAATTCTGCTTTAGACTAGTCTTCAATATGAGAGAATGAGAAAGACAAAGTGGAAATCATGACATTTAAGTGGTGTTCGTCAGCTAGATGCATGCTCAACAGGGAGGTGTACAGAACAGAAGTCATTGATGTTTGTTTACTTTAAGCATCCCCTAGTACCAAAAGTTCCAAGGTAATGGATTATTTTTTAACCAGAAGTTAACATATTGAAACAACTTTGACTTGACAAATAGCAATATAAATAGCTGTGTTCAGATGAGTGATGGGGAAATTAACTGTGCTTTCTGTGCCTGAGCCAAACAGAGCGGTCAAAAATCCCATGGTAACAGATGGCATGCAGAAAGGAAGTCCAGCCCTAAGTTTTTCAGATAAGTCAGTTAAAATTTAAGGAAACAAAAGAGTTGAAATGCATGTGTTCTTAATATGTGGTAACGAGGGAGCATCAGCCCACGACAAAACGACAAATTGCAGTTTTATTTAGCTCGCCCAATCAAGATCCTAATTCGGGGAACTTTTTTTTGTAATTATTTTAACTTGCTCTCAAACACATACACACAGAGATACATACACATATGCCACATTTTTATACCAAATAGCTCAATAGTTAACAGGTCCAAGACTCCACAATTTCAACAAGGGTTCTATAAATGGAAAAAATGCTCCAAACCCACTAACAATATAACTGGAAATATGGAAAAGTTTACCAAGTTTACAAAAAGAAATCCCTGAATCATAGGAACTAAACAAATAAAGAGCCCAAACTGCTGACGTAGCATCAGGGGTCAGGAGAGTGGAGACTAAGACAGAGTAGGAAAAGCAATTAGGGAAAGATGGAAAGAACGAGATGCAACCAGGACTCCAAGTGAAAAACAAGCTGAAACCACACCTCCTCCAAATGCCAGCGTGATGCCATCAGATGCAGCCCTTGCTCCCTCAACCCCTCAAGTTTCTCCCATCTGGTCTAGCCTGCTTTAATTTGCCACCTCATCTGATCTTTTCACTCATTTCCCTGCATTCCCTGTCTCACTGTTTCGTTGTTTGTAGTTCTATACTAAGGATGTATATATATATATATATCCTGTATATATAACAGGGTGCTCAAAGTGGTGGCCTTTTCTGGCCTCAGTAGAGACTGCTGGTACATTTCATAGGTGCCATGCATTCTGTGTTTGACATGTATTTCTCAAATTTTAACATGCATAAGAATCATCTGTCAATCACTCAATGGTTTCATAACTAACAAGCCCCCAGGTAAAGCCAGTGTTTGTGTACAAGTTCTACACTTGGAAAAGGAAGAGTATAAAACAGGCCAAGAGGAGTNTGGCCCCTCCCTCCCCTCCTGTATAACAGAAGACACTATTCANTGGGATTTTGTAGGGTCGAGTTGCAAGGCTCCTTTCTGTAGATGTGGTTTTGATTCATTCCAGTTGTTTTCCATTTCTTAGACGACANTTGAAGAGGGTGCTGAGAGAACTTTATGCATGCCCTGGCTACATCCTCACTACAGTTTGGGGACCAGGAGGCTATCGGTCTGAAAACAATGTTGGAATGACTCTCAGATGTGACTATGCAGGTAATGACACGAGAAGATGTGATTATGGAGGTAATGGCCTGAACTTCCGGAGTCTGCAGGGGCAAGGATACATATGACCACCATTTGGAAGCTACCTCACCAGAGGGAGCCAGCACCAGACTACATGTCTCCCAGGAGAAAGAAACCTCACCACCTTCAAATCCCACAGCTGTCAACAGCCTCTAGTGAGGGAGGAATGGTTGGCTGCTTCTCTGATAAAGAAGGGNCAACATTTACCCAACTCACGGTTCAGCTTTGGAGGCTGGCCTGAGCAGGAGGGGAGCAGAGCTCTAGGGTGGGACTGAACATGTGGTGTCCTGTGATTTTTCAACTGATGAGGATTATTCCTTATGCCAGTGAGATCAGGTCTACTATGAAGCTTCAAATTGCATCAGAGATGAAAAAGAGCTAGTCTATGGATTAAGTTTAATGAGAAATGATTAGAAGGAGGAAGAGGAGGAAGAGGTCACTGTATCTCTTTGCAGCTTGCAAGCCACATTTGCTTCATGTTTGAGGCTCTCAGTTATGCTCTTAACAAGAAGAAATTCCATAGATTACATGCACATGCATATGGCGGCTGTGGCTTGTACATCATGGTCAACCAGGTTATAAAGATTATGCACATAATGCATTGGTTTTGACATAGTCAAAGTTGAAACAGTTTTTCAAAGGACAAAGGTAGAGACCTCATACATCCAGAATTCCAAACATCCTAGAGGTCTAGGGTTGTAGCTTACACAAGCCCTTGGTTCAATCTTTGCATAGAAAACCAAGACTTATTAGGGCTGGAAATATGGCCCAATCAGTAAAGAACTTGACACATAAGCATAAGGGCATGAGGGAATGTCCAGCACCACCTAAAACTGGGCTCCGTGGCACAAGTTTATAACCCCAACACTGGAGAGGCAGAGACAGGTGGACCCCTGAGGGCTTGCTGGCTGGCTAGTCTAGGGGAGTCAGTGAATTCTGGGTTCAGTAAAATACTGTCTCAAATAATCATNATGATGATGATGNTGATGATAACAATAGAAATTTAAGAGGATACCTGATGCAAACTTCTAGCTTCCACATATACACACACTTGCATATACACGTATATGTACACATACACAAAACAATTATAAAACTAACATGATCAAAACTGTGTGGTACTGGCAAAAGCAAAAATACAATCCTATGGAGCAGAATATAAAACCCAGAACAGAAACCTTTGCTTCTGACAAGAGTGTCAACACTATACAATGGTAAAATGACAGTCATCCCAATAAATAGTGCTGGAAAACTGGAGAGCCACACGTGAAAGAAAGAGGTTGTACCTTGCTTCACATTACAAAAATNAACTGAAAATGAATTAAGGAACTAACTTTAAAGACTGAAACTGTTTTTTAAACTCTTGGAACAAAACACAGGGAAAAGTTGAGCAANGCTGGATTTGTCAATGTATGCTATCAACTTGACACAAGCTAAAGTCAATTGAGAAAATGCTTCCATAAGATTTGTCTATTGACAAGCCTGTAGTGCATTTCTTAATTAACCATTGTTATGGGTGGGCCCAGCTCACTGGGCACAGTGCCACCCCTGGGCAGATGGTCCTGGATGGTGTAAGAAAGCAGATGAGCAAACCGTGAGGAGCAAGACAGTAAGCAGCATCCTCCATGGCTTCTGNATCAGTCCTGTGGAGGGTCCTGCCTGGAGTTCCTACCCTGATTTCCTTTGGTGATGGGCTGTGGTGTGGAAGTCTAAGCAGAAATAAACTAACCCTTTTCCTTCCCGAGTTGCTTTTGGTCAGTGTTTTAGGCCAATAGAAATCCCAACTAAGACACGATGCTTTGTTGGATAGAGCACCAAGAAACATAAAGCAATGGAAACAGAACAGATGAACGGGACAACCTGAAGTTTAAATCTGTGCAGCAAAGGAAATAATCAACAAGTGAGAGCATAACCCACAGAATGAGAGAAATATTCACGAGGCACATGTCTGAGAAGGAGCTATATCNGAATACATGGAGAACCCCTGCAACCAACAACAAAAGTACAAAAAAAGTGGGAAATAACTTGAGAAGACATGTCTTACTAATGGCCAGTAAGTACAGAAAATAGAATGCTCGACATTAATAATAATTAATGAAACATGAATCTAAGCTACAATGAAACCACTGAAAAATTCAGATGGCAACTATAAAAAACAAAAATTAGTTAGCAAGTGTCTTAGTGAGGATTACTATTGCTGGGATAAAACACCATGACCAAAGCAACTTGGGGAGGNAAAGGGTTTATTTGGCTTCTACTTCCATACTGCTGTTCATCCTTGAAGGAAGTCAGGACAAGAACACAAACAGGGCAGGATCCTGGAGGCAGGAGCTGATGCAGAGGCCATAGANGGGCACCGCTTACTGGCTTGCTCCTCATGNCTTGCTCAGTCTGCTTTATTATAGAACCCAGGACCACCAGCCCAGGGATGGCACCACCCACCATGGGCTGGGCCCTCCCACATCAATCACTAATTAAAAAAATGCCTTACAGCTGGATCTTATGGAGGCATTTTCTCAATTGAGGTTCCCTCCTTTCAGAGCTTGTATCAAGTTGACATAAGACTAGCCAGCACATCAAGGATATAAAAACTCAGAAAACTCTTGTGCACTGTTTATGAGAATTAAAAAAAAAAATGTGCCAACTGTGGAAAACAATGCATTTGCTTTTCAACAAGAATGAAACTACTATATGGGATGGATAATGTTGGTTGTCATTGTGACAGAATCTAGAATTACCTGATAGACAGACTCTGAGCAGGTCTCTGAGAACATTTCTATTGAGTGATTTGAATAGAAAGCNCCACTGTAAATGTTAGTGGCACTATTCCAAAAACTGGGGTCCTGAACTGAGTAAAAAGGAGAAAGTGAGCTGAGTAGCATTCGTCCATCTCTGCTTCCTGATTGAGGACATGTGACCTGCCTCCTTGTACTCCCGCCACCATGCTTCTCTACAACAGCGGACTGTACCCTTGAACTGTGAGTGAAAAAGTAACTGATACGCTATATGATCCAACAAATTCTGTTCTATATATATATACCCAAAAAGAATGGGAAGGGATTTTCTCCTAATGGCTATTAAATGGCTGACAGGAGAAGGAGAGTCAGTTTTGTTCAGTGATGTGGCCCCTTGTAGACTGTCCATGCTCCAGTCCATGGGCCACACCCATTACATGTGGGCAACAGTGGAGGCAGTGGCTTAAAAAATTAAAAGTTAAGAAGAAGACATGAAATTGGGAAAGGGACCCTGGGGAAGGAGGTCCAGGAGGAGTTGGAGAATGGGAGTGGGGNTGAATATGATCAAAATATATTGCATACATATATGAAATTAAATAAGANTAAATAAATTATATNTGTGGGTAAAATATAATCTTGAAATGATTTGAAAAAAATATCAACAAAGATCTCTTTGTTTGCATTTTCTTTCCATAGTTTTGGGAAGAAATGGCAAACTGTTTCCAACATGCCTTGTTGGCTGCTCTGGCCCCACCTACTGAAGATTCTCAGGGGCTGACTCAGTGAGTCACTGAGATGCCTTCTCTGGCTCTAGGAGGACGTGGTGGTGGCCTGTGGGCCAACTACTGGCCACCCACACTCTGTGTAACCATTATTACCACAGTGGTGTGATTATAATCCATGTAAATACTTGGGATGGATTTACTGAAAATGTCTTAGGCATTCTGTCATTGCTATAGATGTTTCTCTTTTCTAAAGAATCAGGAGGGAAGGCCTTGATTGGACAAAAGAACAGCACTGAGTTCACAGTTATACTTTCTGATAACCATGATGGGCAAGTTTTCAAAACCAGACATGGATACAAAATCACCCATTTGTCCCTGGATTTGTAAACCTTATGAGTCTAAAAAGGGAGAATGGTTCTGTGAAGTCTTGTTTTCATCTCAGAGTGTCTTGGAACATTTAGCCTGAAAAAAACCCTTACACCTGGTGCAGGGATTCTTAGACCTGTAGTGTTTGGTCACTGGAAGACTAATCGTATATTGGACACCAAAAGACAGTTGGAGAGTCTTATGTCCTATTATCATGACAAGCTTAAACCTCTGATATTTTTGTTAAGATATTTTGGAAGCTAAATATTTGTAAACTGGCTTTTGGTCATTACATGTTCACTGTAAATAAAGTACACATGCTTATTCGGACAGATCTATGCCCATGGCCCTTACACAAAGAGAACTGAAAGTCACCAAGAATCCTGTGACAACTCAGAAAATCAAAGGCTGCTGTGACANGCTTTCAAAACATACCCAATAAAAGTTAACTGAACTGTCACTTATGCCTGCTGGGAAAGAAAAATCAGTTTTCTCCAATAGAGTGTCACAGGGTATATCAACCACTCCAGGACAGGCCTCATGTTCAGTAGTTCTTGACCAACATATAGTGAACTCTCCAGTTTGTTGTATGTGCTTTTATTTAGTAACAGTTTGGTGGATTTGTTGGGTTTGTTTGTCTGTTTGGGGGTGTGGTTTTATTTTGTTTTCTTGATTTGGGGGAGGTTTGTTGTTGTGTTGGGTTTTTGTTTGTTATTTTAAGAAAGAACTTAAAGTTGGAAGAGTAGGGAGGGGAGACGATCTGGAAGGACTTGGGGAAGGGAAAGAATATAATCAAAATATATTTAAATTTAAAAATTATTTTAAATAAAAAATAATTTTACAAAATTAGATAAAAGACTTGAATCATTCATCTCAAAACACAAAAGCTAAGGGGAATTAATTGGCAAAAAACTACCAGGGGAAATAAAAATTAAGCATTATTATTTTTTGCCTTGTAAAGCCACAGCTGAGGAGACAAAGCTTCAGTTACATATTAATATCCAAAGGTGTCCATCACAATACTACTTAAAGCTCAATCAACTTAGCCACCTGCCAAAATAAATCTAAAATATGAGGCAATAAGATACCTCAGTAAAAAAATTTCAAGAAAATATTTAAGCAAAGAAAAGATGCTCATTTTGTAATAGGGAAAGAACAAACAATGAAAAGAGAAAAATAATATTGATATTTGGATTAAAAAAACAGAGGAGAACCAAAGGGAATCAAACACAGAGAAAGATCAGAGAGAGAACAACACACATGAAGGNCTAGAAAGAAATACACTACACAGTATCAAAATATATTGTTGTCTTGGAAAGGATTTTCAGTAACGTTCTCTCAGATTGTAAAATAGTTTCTGTCTTAGTGGCTGGATGGCTTAACAGTNAAGAATAGTGATGTTCTTGCAGAGGGCCCAGGTTCAGTTCCCAACACCCACATCAGGCAACTTACAACCACCTGTAAATCCAGTTGTAGGAGATCCAATGCCCTCTTCTGGCTTCCTTCAGCACCTATGATTCAGTTCACTTTCATAAACAATGAGGATCGGGCCCTGCTAGGAAAGTTGAAAAATGACTATGACATTGTGATATCCATGCAAAAAAAAAAAAAAAAGTCCCTCAGTTGGTTGCAAACTGATGTATCAATAACAAGTTGTAAAGATATCTTAACGTTTTACTGTAATCTCCCAACCATACAACTCTGGAATGTAAAACAGATAACAACCCAACAGTCTGATCAACAAGAGAGGGGAGAAAAAACTGGCTCACTACACTTTTGTGAATCAGGGATAAGAAGAGACAGAGGTTCTAATAAAAACCAGGCACTATAATGTCCAAAACCAAACAATAAATTATGGAGTATAAGTACTGCACATCTCCAAGACACACATCAAATCATAAGCTTTAATACTAATTTTTAAATTACATTGAAATCCATGAGATTTTTTAGAAATGTCTTAAACCAGAACATTTAAACAAAACAAAAGAAAATTGTATTCCCGCATCCACTTTGAGGCATGAGCACTGTTTCCCAGTGGAATTCAAACTTCTAAAAATAGCAACTAAGACCATCACATAAGATATAACTTAGAGGAAAGAGTTGTAGTCAAGTTCTGCTTTACCTATTTAGAAAGCTAGCTACTGCTACAAGAAGGAAGGGTTCGGCCTGTTAACCTTTGTGGGCTTTGTTTGAACATTTTATAAAGAGACAGCCTTTACTCTTTTTCTCAAAGCCCTGTTCTGTGAGCTTAGAATGGACGTGCATGAATAAGAGCTTTACGGCTGCAATAGTGTGTGTAAACTGCATTTTTCTAAATCTGCTAAGCCCATCAAATGAAAGAATAGCATAGCATTTCAGCTCCCTTATTCTGACAAAGAGAGCAAGCCACTAATTTGCTCTTAAATCCTGGTGCTTGGAACTGCTTATGTTACAGACTTTGCCTTTACAAGGACATTTCCTTCTGGAATAGCAGCCAGGAAACTTCCATGCAAATTGGATAGGCCACATCCAGGTGACCCGAGTCTCAGGACATAAAGAAACACAGCTCAGTTTTGAGTCACAACCCACAGCCTGCATGCATCTTACGGGGAGTGCTACCGTAGCTTGTGATAAATCATCAGCTGGAGAAATATAAACACTGGCTACACAAACAAATTCAATATAAAAGTCTCTTAATGGATCCTTAACGAGTTGCATGTGGGCTTTGAGCATCCTGCAGTGTAGGCTGCCTCAACGTATTTGCTTTGAGAGCAAGGAAGAAAAAAAAATTCAACACACATCAGTTCCTTCATCTGAAGACTTATTAGTAAAATGCAATTGAAAAGCTGACTTTTGAGTTGAAACACTATTTCCAAAGGGAGAGGAGGAGGAGTCCAGAAATGAACAAACTAAGAAAATGCAACTCCACAAACCAGGGCAGAAGAGAACTGTGGAATGCTTGTTTTGAAAAGGGATGATTTATGAAGCAAAAGTTCAGAATTTTCTATTTACTACACACGCATCACAATGACGGACTTTTCCTTTCCTCAAAGTTACTATTGTAAAGTTCTAAGATTTTCTTCCTTGAATTTGTACTTATTGGTACATGTGTATACACACACACACACACACACACACACACACACAAAACATTTTACATGGGAGGGAACAGATAAGGGTTTAGATTGGTACAATGAGAGGCTAGAAGATGATAGGCAGTGTAACCTGTGATTCCCCACATCCATCTTCCCTGAACTCTCCCACTTCCTGACATAGGATGCACAGTGGCACAAGAAAGGTTGTGAGGACTGTGATTCAATTTGTATCCAACCTTGACCAGAAAGTGCACTTTTCTGTTCCTTCAAGGCACAGGTACATGCAAACGCAATATGAGAATTCCCTTATTTGGTGAAGGACCTTGCACAGGATTCATTTGCTATTTACATGCCAAGATTCTGACCACAGAGAAATGTAGCTAAAAGCCGATTTCATCTGGACAAGACCAAATGTCCACACAATGGCCCCCACAGAATGACAACAAAAGGGGCTGTACCACTATTTATCTTCCCAGCCTGCCCATGCCATGAACCTAGAGAAAACTCCATAGGCATCATGCCAGGCCAAGTTCANGACAAGCACTACAAATAGTCTTGTTGTTTGCCAACTTGAGTTTNCANTGGGGAAAGGCTGAAAAAACATGTGTGGAGAAGAGTGAGGGATATCAGCAGGAAGGCCTTTAGCCTTCTTTTCGGCTTCTTAGAACAAAATTGGCCACATTAGGAAGTGGGATCAGAACTTCCCACCCATCATCCTCCTGTCCCTTCTTCTTTGCCTTGAGTAGACTCTGTTACTCACTACGGACTTCAGAAGAGGATGGAAATGTGTCTCCATTGGGCAGGCCTTACAGGGAAAGGCCTACCTTAGGCTTTGCTGACACATTGTCTACAACCATCCCACCCAGAACATGCCAAGACTCATCTAATCTAAGAAGCTAATCACAATATCACCCATGCAGGGCTCTGAAAATCTATCAGCTGACAGAACATAAGCATTGGCAGCAGTGCCTAGCATTAAGTTGTGTACAATCTAAGAGTCAGATGTTAAGGTATAGGCATCAACTCACTCATGAGAAAGAAATTTTCAGCTACATCACTTTTTTCTTCGTTTCATACTGTAGACTATACTATAATTATATTCCCCTCCATTACACTTCAGTACCCTCTTCCTTACCCTCTGAACCCCTTCTTCTCATCTAGTCTCCAGTAGCTACAACATTAAAACTCCAGGAACTTGGCATAGTAGGTATCTGTGCCCCCNGCAACAATGTATTAACCAAAAGACCTGCTGTAGACGTGTGAATTCAGTTCCCACAGATTCTGAGAAATCCAAAAGAGAAAGTTTCTAATTACATTTTGATTCCTACCCCCCTCNGTTTTTCCAGATATAATCAACTGCTTCATTGGCTTCCAGATAGTTGATGTGACTCTGAGGAGGCAGGAATTAAGGGATTGTCTTTGCTTTTACAATCNCCTGAGCTAGAGAAAAGAGTGAAGTTTAAACTGCAGAAGCAAGCAGCATCCCCAGTCAATCCAGGTCTTTCTGCAGCTTCTTCTTAGCCACCAAGTGTAAGATGGAAGTGCCATCCTTACAGCCATCTTTAGTTACCAGGGAGGAGCCACTTCTTTTGCTGTCTTCTGTCCNTACTCATCTTTAGGTTCAGAAATCACCAGAGCTATAGGAAAGAACATAGAAGGTGTGGACCTGAAATGAACCTACAAAATACAATTTNATGTCTACATCCATTTTACTTCTCATTGAAAGTATTGATGGATGTCCCATTTACTTCCAAATGATTGTTCCTTTCTACCAGGAAATAGAACTTTTTCTAGTAATTCCCTATTTTCTTACATTTGTCTTTCTTATAGACAGAATTGTGTTATGTTTCTGTAGAAAGAAAATGGATGAAGATACCTGAGCAGCCTTTAGAAGCTCCTCAGAGGATATCTTTGAACCCCACTNTAGGAGAGCATTAACCCGGAGAGCTTTGTAAAAATACAAGAGTTCAACTGATCTCAAAGCCACTGATTCCATGTACCTAGGGAGACCCTTGGGTATTACATATACTAAGGTTCTCGAGGCGGTCCTTACACATGACCTACANATGGTCACAGCTTTTTCAGTGCAAGGTGCTNTGGACAATCTCCCTTCTTCACATTAAGCTTGAANTCTAGACTTTCTTCTGCAGGTGATCAGGAATCATCCATGGCTCTGCTTCTCTGAGGAGCCCCTTTGAGCAAGAGGTTGTTGGGATATCTGTCAGTTCCCTCTCAGAAANGGAGCTATAGAAAAGAAGTGGCTGGTGGGTCAATGGCCTCAGGCTTCACATAGATGGAGGTTCTGCCATTGAGATTGTTGGGTTTGCACCAAATGAGTAGGCACAAGCAATTAAAGGTAATCTCAGGTTTGAAAGAATATTTTCATCCTGCCTTTATAAGCATCCATTCCATTACTAAGTTATATCACCTACAGTGTGATAAATTTCTGTTGTTGATAAATTGTAGGATTATTTTTGAGGAACACAATCACAGTACATCATAATTGAAGATCTGTCTGAAGTACCAACGACCTAACTTGCAAACATTTCAAACTCATCACAAAGCTTTTTACTCTGCTTTAGCTTCCTTTATTTCCAATAGTGTGGAATGGTGAGGGCTCTGTCATATCCAGCCCAACTGTGTACCTTACCCAGCCAAGTGTGGCATAGAGNCCTCCACTATCCATACACAAGGGACAGGAAGGTAAGCTACCAATCTCTCANAACTTCTTGTTAGAAAATATACAACTGAGCCAGAACTAAATATGTTGAGAGAAATCCAGNCCCCAAATTTAAATGCTGTCTTAATCAGGGTTGATATTGTTGTGATGAAACACCATGACCAAAGCAACTTGGAGAGGAAAGGATTTATTTCACTCACAGTTCCATATAANAGTTCATCATCAAAAGCAGTGAGGACAAGAACTCAAGCAAGGTGGGAACCCAGAGGCAGGAACTGGTACAGAGGCCATGGAGAAGTGCTGCTTACTGGCTTGCTCCCCATAGCTTACTCAACCTGCTTTCTTATAGAACCCAAGACTACCAGCCCAGGGATGGCACCTCCCACAATGGGCTGGAATCTTCCCCCCATGAATCACAGATTAAGAAAATGTCCTACAGGTTTGTTTATAGCAGCTTATTGAGGCATTTTCTTAATATAACATAAATGCTTAAACGTTGCAACCTCAATTCTCAGTCACTTCTTCAGCCAATACATTCAAGCACTTGTACACACACACACACACACACACACACACACACTGGTCTAGCCGTCTCAAGACTAGTGATGAACACAACAGATCCTGATCCAGAGTAACCACTGAAATACTTCTTTCAAGTATTTTACATTTAAGGGACATCTTTAATCTATCAATTTAATTTCTAGAATAATAATAAACATTTATTAAGNCTTGATATTAAATATTAATAATCTATATCTAGTTATAAGGTACACTGAGAACAACAGGAAATGGGGAATTGTGGAAAGTCTCAATATGTGACACTCATTCCTCTAGATAACTAAGCACACTTGGCAACTAGGATGAAACTGTTAATTATTTCCTTTGTTTTCACTAAATAAAATTTTCACAAACCCTGAAATATATGGTGTTCTTTGACTGATAGGGAAAGTGAGGAAAAAAGACAAATCTAAAAAATCAGATAAGTTGAAAATTGTAAATTTCTTGGTGATACTATTGGTAGGGAAGTAAATTAGTGCAGCCATTATAAAAAACCTGGGAACAAAACTATTGTTTGATCCAGCAATCCCAACTACTAGGTATGTATTCAGTATACATAAAAAATTTACACTAAAATGATGCATTCTCACACATACTTATTGTAGTACTGTTTCTAATCAGTAAAATATGGAGCCAACCCAGAATCCCTGTAGCAGATAAATGATTTTAAAATGTAGCATATTCACATGGTGGAATAGAGTTAAGTCCTATCATTTACAACAACATGGATGCAACTTGAGAATNTAATGCTGAATGAAACATGTCAGATACCAAAAGACACACACAGCAAGTTCTTACTTGTTNCTGGAAACCACNAAGTGAACCTTTGGAAGTACAGAATGGTGGCCACTGGAGAGAAAGAATGGGAGGAGCAGAGCATACAGGAAAGATGGGGCTTTCAGGGTGCTGAGGAGAAGNGAGAAGAGGAGGATTTATTTGCATAACTAATATAGAGCAATAATTAGAATAATAACTTTCAAAGACCTTAGTGGTGCACCTGATCAATCCTAACACCCTTTTTGGTGTAGCAGAACTATGAGTGCATCATCCTTCCTTCCTAAAATGCCAAAGCCAAAAACATTACTGCTATGCTCTACCTCTGTTGTGTCGGTAATGACAATGCACTGAAGAGCTTGCCTCTCTGCTTAGCATAGTGCAGCAGCTCAAAATGAAGCTGTTGTTATATCTAATGTTATTAAGATTCCTTAATTTGGGGCAATTCAAGGTGCTTTTTAAAAAAGTCTTCTTTACAAGACTATCAGCCTAACATAGAGGAGTAATAGCATCCTACAGGGAAAAACTGAGAAATTCCAATTCATTAATACAGAGTTTGCCAGCGAACATTATTCGTGTGCATTGTACCCTCCAAACACAGCCAAAGCTTACTACTTTAACTCTGCACCTTCACTTGGTAGTAACTGTGAGGCTGTGTGTTGCTTAGCAACTGACCTGCATTATTACAGGCAGAAGAGTGAGGACCCATCCTTTGGGGCTCAGAGATAAAAGTGACTATTCTGAAATAGAAAATAGGAAGAATAACAAATTCTTAAAATGATGCTCCTTTCCTGTAAATGTTCACAGGATGGAAAGAAAAACAGGCCATNAGAGCAAAGAGGAGATGACATAGTGCAGAGTGATCCTGTGTAATTAGTGAATTAGGTAAGCACAAGGAAAACACTACTCTCCNCATGCAACCATTCCTTTCCAGGCTCAGCTTTCCTTTTNTGTGNCACTCTTCAAGCAACTTCTGTCTCTTTACCTCCCTCTNTGAAGCCATCAACACTGCCAACATCAAGTCACACCACACTCTACTTCTGATGNAACAGGAAACAACTGAGAAAAATGAAAAGACTTGGTGAGTGTGAACAAAGCAGAAAACATTGAAAATGTCTTGCTTTCTGTCCATAGAAAGTTTCCTCCTCTTTGGTGAAGCTCTAGCAATGGGAGGAACAGAAAAATGAGTTTCCATCCTATCAGATGGAAAACTATTACGATGAGGCATGGCTGTTACTCCGAGAGGAGAGGGGGGACCGAAGGGTAGCCCACATGGCACTGTATTATGTGATACTCAGGCACTCCGTGAGTGGCCAGGACACCAACCCTAGATAATCGGCTAAGATGGTGAGTAGGATCCTGAGCTCTGTGACTCCCAGTCCTGTTTCCAGCATTTGACTTTCCCTGACCCCACCCAATTATTTCTACATCGTAGTTGCTCCTCAATTTCCAGAGACATTGTGTCTAAGATAACGCCCCCNGTGGATACCAAAATCCACAGATGCTCAAGTCTCTTACACAAAATGGTGGCATTTTCATATAATCTATGCAATCTTCCTGTGTACTTTAGCCTCTAGACTATCATAAGTAACAAAATACAAATGCTATGTAAATGGTTACACTGTATCATACTATATTCTTCAGGAAATAAAAATTATCTCACATGCTCAGTACNNTGCAACTATAATGGGCTTAATTACATGGTACACATTAGAAACCAATATACTATTCACATGTTTTTGACCTGCAGTTAGTGAAACCATAGACACAGAGCCCACAGATATGGAAGCCAACTCCAATGACCCAAGAAAAGTATTGAATGTGTTCACAACACTATTTTGTAAATAAGAGGCTACATGGCTTTCTCCCTATGGGTTAGGTGGAAAGAGTGGGGCATATCAATTCATTCTTGTCAAGATCATGACTGTCATTCCCTGGGTTCTGTGAGCAGTCTTAGGATTCAGGAAGAATTCGAAGGCAATCACCATGGCCTTCCTAGCTTTCTGACCTTTGGATTCACCTAGCTGCATGGTGACATCAATTTTGTTCCTGCTTGCCTGAGAGGCAGTGGGGTTTAAACGAATGATAAAAACCCTTTCTACAGTTAAGGACCTTGGTATGTTAGTAAGGGTGAGTGCTGCATTCAGCTGCTTGAGGAAACAAAGCTTGGTGACAAACAGAAAAAACCTGGGTCTCTATGGGGAAGTGTACATCCATGTATCAAAGTACATGTGAGTGTGTGAGTGTCCATGAATACACATGCTGGCCAGAGGTCAAAGTTAGGTATCCTCCTTGGTCATTACCCACCTTATATTCTGAGACAAGGTTTGTCACTAAGCATGGAATGTGTAAATTCAGCTAGACTGGCTGGCCATTAAGGTTTTGTCTCTGCCTGTCCAGCTCTAGGATTACCTTGCTCCAGGATCTGCAGCTTGAAATACATATTACCTTGANTGAGCTTTACTTGTATACTGGGTATCAAACTTGGTTCTTCATGCTTGTATAGAAAGCGCNTTACCATCTGANCCATCTCCACAGCCCCCATATCTGGATCTTACTGAGTGTGGGAGTCATCAATGATTTCTCAAAGTGGGAAAGTATCTATCTTCTAGCACACAGGCAGATTTAACAGCAGTGAGACAGAATGACTATCACAAAAAATATGCTCAATAAACATGCCTNATAAATTCAGTCACCCGGAGGTTTGTCTAGTTTCACATGCCAACCAACCCCAATTCCATTATTTCTTCTCAATTTTCCATAGGGTATCTGTTCAACAACACTGCAAATCACTTTTCTTTTTTAAATTTTTGTTTAAAAAAAATCTATACAATATGTTTTGATCATGTTCTTCCATTCCCACAGCACCTCCCATAACTTCCCCACCTCCCTACCCACCCAACTCTGTGTCTCTGTCTCTCTGTCTGTCTCTGTCTCTCTCTTTCCTTCCCTCTCAAAAACAATGCAGAAAAATGAAAATAAAAACAAACAAGCAAAAGATCAACAAGACAAGAAATGTCAAACAAAACACAATGAAACAAAAAAATCCACCAAAAAAATAAAACAAAAACATGGGAGTTTGTTTTGCAGTGGCCACTCATAGGCTTGGGGTCTGCCCTAGAGTGTGGTTTACTCTATTGACTATCCAGAGATACTCTGTTGAAGGAAACTGATNTTTCCNTTCCCAGTGGNCATTAATTACAAANAGCTCCTTGGTTATGGTGGGATGGCATAACTACTTCCCCTTCTCAGTGCTGTAATTTTGCCTGATTTGAATCTGTGCCAGTCTTGTGCATGCTGCCACGGTCTCTGTAAGTTTGTATGTGTATCTGTCCTGTTGTATTAGGATGAGACTGTTTCCTTGGAGTCATAACCAACTAGGCTCTTACAATNTTTTGGGCTCCTCTTCCTCAGAGAACCCTGAGCCTTGAGGATAGGAATATGAAGACATCAATTTAGGATTGGTTGCTCCAAAGTCTCTTATTCTCTGCATACTGTTCAGTCATGAGTCCATGTTAATTATCANCTACTACATGAAGGAACTGCTCTGATGAGGCTGAGTGTTGCCTTGATCTATAGGAATAGCAGTATGCCATTAGGAGTCACTGTATTGCTATGTTCCTTTAACAGAATAATAATATTAGGTTTTCCTATAGGCCTATGACCCATCTAGTCTCAAGTTCTTGACCACGTTAGCAGTGTCAGGTATGAGTTTCAGCTCGTAGCTTGGGCCTTAAATCCAATCNAAGAGTGATTGTTTACTCCCACAGCATTTGTGCCACTATTGCATCAATATATCTTACAAACAGGTTGCTGGTACAAGACTAATTACTTCTATATACTTGATGAATAGTAACCCCTTTTCATCTCACCATGTGGTCATATAATTTCATGACACTTCCTATTATCTTAGAGAGCTGATGCTATAGAAATTGTTGGTATCAAGTGTATTTACATTATTGGACTTTCCATTTTCTCTGGATAGTTTCTAATGAGTTAGAAGGCAAAAATCCAATAGCTCTTTCATTGGACTTAAGACCTACTCAGCAAGAGGAATACCATGTTTGGTACTGAAACCTATATAATTATTCTGTGCTATTGAAAGAAATCATGATTATTGGAAGAGAATATATACCCACTAATTTACTAAACTAGAATAATCCCTAACAACAATCTATAAACATTTGTCTTCATACTCACAGATAAGTATAGTCTTTATCCCTCATCAGGGAAATGTCTCTTCACAACAGATGGGAACTATCCAGCAAACCCCAACAATTCAAAATGCAGAGTTGTGGAGCCCAGTCCCAATGGATACCTCTACAGAGGACTCTTGTACATAAGACTCCACTAACATTGCATAAGAATGGATGGAAAGACAGTAAGAGCCAGAGAGTCAGAGAATTTGCTGTGAGATTGTGTCTCTTAGTAACATCAGAACTGATACATGTAAAGTATTACCAACATGGCCACTCAAACATGAGCTCAACAAGGATGACACCAACTAACATGCCAAACTAGACAGAGAAATGTTCATTAAGTCCTCAGCCTTACACAAAGAACTACAGGCAACTAAGTAAATCTGTGAGTGGGGGAGGTAGTCCTCCCTAGGAAGAGCACATCAATTGGTTGTCCTGTGTCCAACAGTCAGCCTTGAAAACATACCTATAAATAACATCATATAGACTCAATGGGTCCTATTCAGGAATATATCTATACATATTTATATGTATAGACACTGCTAAAGTGGACAAGAACTTGAGACTAGATAGGTCTTAGGCCTATAGGAAAACCTAATAGTATTATTCTGTTAAAGGAGCATAGCAATACAGTGACTCCTAATGGCATGCTACTATTAGATCATAGCATCAAGGCAACACTCAAGCCTCATCAGAGAAGTTTCTTCTTGTAGTAGATGATAATTAACATGGACTCATGACTGAACAATATGCAGAGAATAAGAGACTTTGAAGCAACCAATCCTAAATTTATATGTATATACATATTTANATGTATAGATATAAGGAATATATCTATACATGTGTATATTTACATATANAAATACATATATGCATACAATAACAATTAATGAAAAAAAGAGGCCATCAATTTGAAGGAGAGTAAGGATGGGTATATAGGAGGGTTTGTAGGGAGGAAAGAGAAGGAGAAAACATTGTAATTAAATTATAATCTTAAAAAAAATGAACAGAAAAGCAAAAAGCCCTCTATAAATCAATGACATGTCATCATCAATATTGTTATAATGATATCAATTTCAAAGTTAGGCTAATTCAATAAACTGAGATGCAAATGAATATCATAATTAAATGTTCTGAGCAAGAACTTCTGTCATAAAAATTTATCTTGAGAGGTACTTTTCCCGTGACTGTATTACATGAGAGCAAAACTTGGCAAAGAAGGGAGCTGTGTGGTCCTGGGTGATGGATGAGCCACAAATTACAAACTGATGGTCCTAAGGAAAGAATATCAACTTCCCAAACTAAAAGAAATAGCATTTTCGTTTTCCTTCTGGCTTTCAGGCCTTTTCTAAAAGATTAAAACTCTGGGGTAAATATGAAGTCTCTCCTTTGGNTAAAAAGNAAAGCCAGTGCACGGATGAACAATTATGAAATAGTTATCATGAGAAATAGATTTAGNAGAGTAATACAGCTTCCAGAAAAATGATACAGCAACCCATGGGATTAAGATGTACAAAAATGGCATCCTCCCTTGACTCTGCCTAGGTGAGGCCCCACCTAGAGCACTGAAGAGGCCTGTTTAGCATACATGAGCAGTAT
>LZPO01117873.1:6628-20575 GCA_001675575.1 Neotoma lepida
CTGATATAATCAGAAAATATTTTAGTCAATTTACTCATATTCCTGATACAGAAAAGAAGCAACATGCATATTTACACAGACAAATGAATGGCTTTAAAACTGTTAAGCTCATTTTTCAGGTTTCAACAGAAGCTCCTTCTGTGGAAAGCCAGAGTTGAGGGGAGCCTTGCTGGAGAACAACNACCTGCCCTGAAGTGCCCCAAACTCCTTAGCAGTAATGGCCAAAACCAGCCCAGCAAGGTCATGAGAGCAGGATTTTCTCAGTTTGTTCATTCACGTGTGCAATAAGGCTAGAACTACTTTCCTGTGAGTTCATGTGTGTGTATATATGCCTGTGCACATGTGAGCACCTGTGGTGGAGGCCAGAGGTCAACATCCTTTATCATTTCTACCNTACTTTCTGAGACAGGTAAAACTGGAGCCCATTGGTTTGGTTAGACTGGCTGGCCAGCATGGCNTAGGGATCGTCCTGTCTCCNAGGCCCAGCACTGGATTATGGACACACCAAACAATTATGAACACACCAAACAAGGCTTTCATGTAGGTGCTGGTAGTTAAACTCATGGGCTTTTGTAGCAAGAGCTTTACCAACTGATCTATCTCTTCAGCAACTGATCTATCTCTTCAGCCTCAGAGCCACTCCAACAGTACCAATGAAAGATTATCACAGTAAGCTCACACCATAGCTCAAGTTCAGTACCATGCTACTCCCTTGGAATTGGGAATCACTTTGGGCACTCCATACCATAACAGGCATCTGAGGCATCTGTGGCAGCTGAGACCAGTACCAACCAGTTCTGGAGGAGGAGGCAGCAGAGTGAAAAATGGAGGGGCTTCAGGAAGCCATCAGATGGCTAGTGAGCCAGAACAGCACACATACCCTCTGGTTTTTGATGCAGGGTGAGTCCTCTCACCCACACNCATAGATTGTGGTAATTCTCTCACACGCATACTTTTGGTGACTCACTGCCAGGGTGGGCAGTCAGCACTGGATCTAGAACATCTCATTCTCTCTGTTTATGTTACATGAGAGTCCCCTCCTGTTTCCTCACAGAGTCTCAACAAGGCAATTTATAACTTTTAGCACTTGGCCCTGACACTGGTGAAGGTGTAAAATGGAGAGGCTGGGGTGAGATGGTGTAGAGGTTCCCTTCCCACAGACTCGTACTTGCAAATGAGGTGAGGACATGGGAGTGCCATCAGGGAGGCTAATGGCAAGCAGCCTGCCTAACTGTGACTGTCATGAAGGCAGAGCATCTGCACTAAGCAAGTAATGATTTTTAAAAGTACATCGGTGTAGAGCNAATCTTAAACGGTCTTATTAATTGAAAACACCAGGCCAGGTATTGAGGTAAATTCTGAATGATCAGAGAGACAGAACAAGCCACAGCCAACTTCCTCACCTTGCCAACTCCTCAGCTGATCTTGTTTCCTCACTGCAGGCTTCTGAGTCCTCTCCCGAATGAATCTCAGCTCAACTCTGCTCAAAGCCTGAAAGCTTAAGAGGCCTTCTAGCTTCTGGTTTCCACACCTTATATACCTTTCTGCTTNCTGTCACTACTTTCTAGGATTAAAGGCATGTGTCTTTCTCAAGCAAAGACATGAGATCTCAGGTGCTGGAATTAAAGGTGTGTGCCACCATGCCTGGCTGTTTCCAGTGTGGCCTTGAACTCACAGAGATCTGGATGGATCTCTGCCTCGGGAATGCTAGGATTAAAGGCATGTGCTACCACTGCCTAANCTCTATGTTTAATCTAGTGGCTGTTCTGTTCTCTGACCCCAAATAAGTTTTATTAGGGTACACAATATTTTGGGGGACATAATATAATCACCACACATCGGACTTGAATGTTCACGTAGATTATCTGTGCCAGTGAGAGATACAGCTCAGAAAATCTGAAAACAAATGATGACACTTTTTTAAAAAACCACACGTTATTTGTAATTTTTAGGAGGTAAAAACATGTACTAAAAGACAAAGATGTGGAAGAGAAAACCATGTNTGTCCAAATAAGCACTGATTCCCAATGATTTTACTTTACTTATAAATTAGAAAACATTTTATCTAAAAATTTCTGAAAGATTTTCCTCTTTGGANGTCTTCCTTTAATTTAGTGTTGGATCTATTCACATAGTAAGTAGGAAAGCCAGCCTCTTTATTGGCCAACCTGTGATGGATAAATGCCATTTGAGGCATTCAATAATTAATTGCATAAAATCAATTTAGGCATTTAATTATGATGCTTTTTGTATTTGGAGGGGAAAAATCAAGCCAGATGGTCAATATGTTTATTTAAGAGGTTAACTTTGCTCCATTATTTAATTTAATAAGGGCCCNAAAACATGAATAGTGATGCCCGNCATTTGGATATTCCAAAAGGAAGGTGGCTTGAAAGGCTTGTTTCAAGAGAAAAGGCTGACAGTTTTCAATGTGAAGTTCCAGAATGTGTGTTGAGCCTGCTGAGGCCTACAGGACAGTGAGATGCTTGGACAAGGAGAAATGTTATTCAGAGGCCTCCCACCAAGCTTATTGTCTTATAGATAGTTCTATTGACTTCAGTTACAATTAACCTCTTATCATGCCTACTTTGTCAGTTANATATTATAGCTTACATGTAGGAAGCTTAACTATACAAACAGGGTTTCTGTAGTTCCTTGGTCCGACTGATATAGGGGGTCTCTGGCATAACCATCCCCTTCAGTATACCCACAAAGAGTACAGTTTTTACTGAAATATATGCTATTAGAGAAGCAGTAAATGAGATGTTAGATACTGGTCTCCTTTCAAGAGTGCCCCACCACTACTTTTTAACCTTCAGTATTCTTCCTACAGGTAAATATGACCAAATTCAAAACTGTGTGTTGATGTTTATTGGACTGGAGTGATAGCTTAGTGGTTAAAAGCACTAGCTATTTTTCCAGAGAAGAAGGGTTGAATTCTCATCTCAGAACCACATGGTGGCACATAACTGTCTACAACTCCATTCCCAGGGGATCAGATACTCCCTTCCAAACCCCAACCCCTCCAAACACTAACCCCTCCAAACTCTAACCATTCCAAACCTTGAGCCCTCCAAATCCTAACCCTCCAAACCCTAACCCTCCAAACCTCAACCCATCCAAACCCTAACCTCTCCAAAGGCACCAGGCACAAATGTGGTACACANGTGTACATGTGGGCAAAACACCCAGGCATATGAAACAAAACAAAACTGAAGTTCCCTCCCTGCTTCACCACCACAGAGGAAAAGATTGGGGGATCTGCAATGGGCAGAGCTTGGCTNNGTGTGCCTTCCACTGGGTGTGCCTTCCATAGTTCACTCATTCGGACTGTGTCCTTTGCTCCTGGGGCTGCAGAGGGACATTCCCACTGGAGACTACAAACCTCTGTGGGTCACACCCTTAGTGGGAACAGCTGCAGAATCTTAGTGACTGACTCCCTCATTAGTTAACCAATTAAATGAAATCTTTGACTAATAATGTTATTAATTGCATGCAAGTCATGAGCTACTTCTTAGAGAGTCCAAGTAGGCTTTCTCTGTGGCCTCCTGCAGGCTGTCATCTCTTGCAGCTGGCTCCTTCTTTGATCCACCAAGCTGGATGCCAAGCAGGAAACATACATCTTTCTCTACCCCTCACTGATCAAAGGGTAGATGTCCCCAGGTGACTCCTTTCCAGGGGTCACAGCGCATCAGGCTGTGCCTCTTTCCTTAAGGTTGAAGTTGATTCTTTTCTGTCTTTCCACCTGGACATGTCCTTTGAATGACCTTGAAACTTTCTGTGGTATCTTTAAAGACTTTTTTCAAGTCTTGGAATTTCACAACCAAATGTTGGTCCTGGTCTCATACCTATCCTGGGCTCATCCGTAACACTTGTAGAGATGCCTAACTGAAGATAAAAACCCTAATAGTTCCTTTCCATCCATTCACCAAAAATATGAGCAGCCATATTCATTTAGTTTTCTTTGGTACAGAAGGAAAAACAGAGAAAGCTANCCTTCATTAGCTTTTACATAGACCTGTAATAAATAAATGAAATGAGGCTGGAGAGATGGCTCAATGATGAACTGCTTGCTGTACAAGCATGGGGATCTATCTGGGTTGGGACCCTCAAAACCCTTAAGCTGGGCACAGTGGCATGGGGTCTGTAACCCAAGCAGTCTGAGGAAGGGAAGCAGAGATTGGCAGATTCTCAGGGCTAAGGAGCTCCAAGTTCATGGAGAGACCTTGCCTCAAAAATCAAGTTGGAGAGCAACAGAAGATACCCAATGTCAACCTTTGGCCTCCTCATGCACATACATTGGGGAGCTCTCCCACATACATCCATATATCATACACACAGAAAATAAAATTTTTAAATGGTATGTATGTTAATTTTAAGGATTAACTATGTTGAACAATTAGTACAATTAGATACAGCATTTATTATTCATATTTAATTTTAAAATTTTTGAATATGTTTATTTAAATTTAATTAAGTATGTGAAATTTAAACCAGTTTATTGTATTTTATATGCTATTATATATAAATTCATACATGTATACATATATACATACACACACACACACACACACACACACACACACACATACTTGCTCAACTTTTACAGGTATATGTTTGGAGCCTGAAATATATCTTTTGAGAGTTAACACTAAATCAATTGCTATGATTATTAAACATTTTAAAGTTGAAACCTCACTAAAAATCTACTGAAGTTCCTTCTACCATGCCAGTATACCAAATTATTTAAGACAATGTACAATTATGTGTCCTATAAACTCACTGTAGCAAAAATAAAATGAGCCCTGGAATATGGTGGGTATTGAGAGCACAGATTTTGAGATACAACTCAGTCCCTAGAGGCCAGGCCTAGATACCTGGGCGGTCACCTGACATCAGCCCCTTGTCAGTGAATCACAATAGTGCAGCCATCGCAGCACATCTTTGTGGGGTACAGCCTGGGATGAAAACATTGGCCTAACTCGTACTGTCCTCTCAATACTCACCCCCCCCCTCAGCCCTGTTCCTAGCTGGTTCTGCAAACTCAGAGTTTGACACAAGGCAGTTCATGTTAAATGGGCAACGCATATTAAATGAAATGGCTACTGTGATGCCATCTTGTCCTAACACTATTTTGTGTCTGCTTAGACATGATTCCCCCTTTCACCCCCCCAACAGCCACATCCACCTTGGTAACACTTTTGGAACTGTCCATGACCCTGACCATGGTCCAGATATATTAACCAAAAATAACTGATATTTGTACAAACTAAAACATAAAACTAAAATAATTAAGAGGAAGTGTAAATCAAAAATAATTGTCATGTAGTGTCTAGAAAATACGGTTAAGCTTTGTAAGAAACAGATGTTACCCCAGCCCCTCATTAATGCAACCCTCTCCCCTTGAGCACTGGTATTGATTGTGGTTTTTGTCTTTAAAACTATTGTACCCCTGAGCTTGGGCACCAAGAGCCTCTGAGGCATGAGCCTGCTCTTGGTCACTGGCTAATAAAAGGATTCATATACTTTTAATTGGCTTAATTCGTGTGGCTGCCAATAACAATCTCATTCATATTATTTCAGTAAACAAAGGAGGGAGGAAGAAGAAAGAAGGAGAGAGAGAGGGAAGGACAGACTGCTGGAAACACATGACCTTCAGTGTCTGGGCTGTAGGACAAGAGGCCTCTCCTCTTGATGGTGTGAGCTTATACTCTCAGCTTCATGTATCAGCCTGGAAGAGCATCAGGTTCAGCATTCTGACCCACAATACAGCAGTGCTTTGCATTGAAGCTAAGGTTTTTTTTTTTTTTTTATGGCATGGCATCAACTAATGTTCTAGGAAGGCATGCAGAGCATCCCTCCAGTTTCTGAGGTGACCTGAGCGGCATGTCTGCATCATCAGGCAGAGTTGAAATGAGCCTCATTGGAGTGGACATTTGTAGGGCATCTGCACCCAAGAAGGCTCTTCGGATCTAGGACTGATACAGGGCTCCTGGAGTATGCCATTCTATCACTGTCAACCTGCCCCAGGCTTATGAGCACTTGTACTGGACTTTAGCAGCCCTGCCTGCCATCCAGTTGTCTCCTAGCAGACTGGGAGCTCAGAGTAAACAAAGAAAAATCAGCCATAAAGCTGAGAAAACCCATATGTTTAAATGGAAAATCTTCAGACAGGATCTGTCTCCTCTCAGTGTGTGCCTGTGCTTATGTACAGGCAGAAGGGAAGTATTTCAGACTATGACTAGTGAAGGAACTACTGATTTACCTGAACAGGCCTGCTATTGAAGAAGTGATACAAAGAGCTTCACATGGGTAACATCCTTAAGGTCTTAAAGGTGGTTAGGACTCCTGGAGTGATGGGAACCACTCAGGCACATTCATTCAGAAGAGGGATAATGGAAGCAGATTTTTTTATTTAAATAATATATTTTCATGTATTTTATATACCTACTGCAGTTTTTGCCCCCTCTTCTCCTCCTGCTCCCCGCCCTCTTCCCATCTATTCCCTTTACCTTCCACTCCTCCTCTATCTCTCCATTCAGAAAGGGGCAGACCTCTCACAGGCTTGAACAAAGCATGGCACACCAAGTTGAGGCAGGAATGGAGGCAGATTTAAATGTCAGCAAAACCAGCCTGATGACAAGGGAGAGAATCCTCTGGAAGAGAGTCCACAGAGTAGAGGCATAGGGGCTCATCCCAAAGTTGGTAATCTGAGCAAGCCAACAGGAGCAGGTAAGTGAGGAGGGTGGGAAGCCTGTGGTGTTGCTTAATGGGGAACTAGCTGTCCTCACTCTCAAAGAGATGTATTTCCAGGGCCCTGGCCCCAGTGTTAATGGGTGGGTCTTGTGTCCACAGAGATAAAAAAAAAAAAAAAAAAAAAAAAACCATGGGAAATAGAACTGTAGTGACTGGACCAGCTACTGCTTATAGAGAGCCCAATCCATGTATGTTCTTGTTCTTATGGGTTCTAGAAAGGTTCCACAGGTCAAGGTGCATTTGATTGCCCTAAGGTGCCCTGTAAAAGCATCCTGCTTTGCAAGGGCTGCAGTAGGACAATGCCTCTGCTGCTGAACTGATTGCTGTTGCTGCTGCTGCTGCTGCTGCTGCTGCTGCTGCTGCTGCTGCTGCTGCTGCAGGTCTGGCATTTGATTGAAGGCTCTATGTCCATTGAGAGCTTTCTTCTTACACTCTGTAAGTTTACCATTGTCAATCCCACAAGAGCATTACCAGCAGCCAGCTGTGCTTTGGCAGAGTACATGGCTGAGCACCCTGAGCAAAGGCCTGCACATGGCCTGCAAGGTATCCATGGAGATTGTGGCTCATCCCTTTGCAGGGGATAGAAGAGGGTACACTTTCCATCATTGGTAACTATGTGTGAAGGTATAGCAATGCTCAAAATTTCCACTCAATATCAGAAGCTCTCAGCTCTGAAGTCTGATTGTGCTGTTACTAATGGGTAGTAGTGAGTCCTTTCCCTTTTTCTAACTTTATGGGCACAGAGCAACATATGCATGGCCACCAAGAAGAGAAAGCCATTCACCCAAAGGAGAAAAGTCAAAATCTATGCCTCTAACTGCTAAGGAAATGCAAATCAAAACCACAAGGAAACATCTCTCAATTGCAGTAAGAATAGCTATCTTCACAAAGAAGGTAACAGGTGCTGGAAAGGATATGAAGAGAAGAGAACCTTGCACACTGTCAGGAATGCAAATTACCACAGTCATTATGGAAAACAGTATGGGGTTCCTCAGGAAATGTAAAATGGAACTGCCACATGATCCAGTGATCCTGCTACTGGGGATATATGTCCAAAGGAAGTAAAGTCCTTTGATGGGAAAGACATCTGCAACTCCATGTCTGGTGCAGCATTATATTCATATATATTCATAGCAGCCAACAAATAGAAATAATCTGAACCCACCAGTTAACCAGCAAATGAAGTACATGTGGAGCATATGCACCATGGAATATTATTTGGCCATAAATAGACTAAAATCCTGTCATTTGTGATGTCATGAGTGAATCTGGAGATCATTTTAGAGAATGAAACAGTTCAGCTATATCAAGAATTCCCACATGATTGCCCTTGTGTGGCAGATAAAAGCATTAATCTCATAGAGGACAATTGTATAGTGGTCATCAGAGGTTGGGAAGAGTATGGAAGGAAGAAGAAGGGACAGGGACAGACTGGTAACTGGTCCTCTTATATCAGTTAAGAAAATGCCCCTACAAACACCCCCACAGGCCAATCTGATGGAGGCAATTCCTCAGCTGAGGTTGCCTCTTCCTAAGTTACTCAAAGTTGTATCAAGTTGACAACTGAAGCTGCAACACTAGGCTAAGGGAAAGGCTTTGAGTGTTTCTCTGTAGAGACAGGTATGTTTAGCTTGCTGTAAACATTACACAGTGGCTGCATGTATCAAAACGTCACATGGCTCTCCTTAGCTAAATCTGTACGCATGTTAAAATAGCCAACTTTTAATACAGACATAATTTCACTTAAAGCACTACTCTGCTGAGAGTCCTCCATATTTCTGTGGAGTTCTCTAACCCGAGGGTGGTTGAAGTTGGAATAGTGATGTGAAAGTCTTTATTTCAGGATTTTCTGCTCCAACATGTACACTTATGGAAAGATTATGCATTCTACATTCACTTGGTTTCATTTCTAGAATCATCATTGCCAGACACAATTGAAATTCTAGTTATTTCTCCACCAAAAGGCACATTCAAGAGAACTCACAGAAATTTCAAAGAAAATCCACAGCAGTGTGGCAGCTAGAAACAGAATCTTTCATGAGATTCCTATAAGCCACAGTGGCTTGCAGCACTAATGTCTAACCCAATAGCCAAAGAATAATGGACACCATTCTAGATTCATGCTTCAAAAGTAGAAAGTTGAACAAAGTAACACACACCAATAAAACCAGCACTTGAGAGGCACAAGCCCTTTGAGTCCAGCCCTGGCTACACGGTGAGATGCTAGCTCAAACAAAATAAAACACAACACCAGTTTAAAAAGATTTGAGGTTACTTTAAAACCATGACATACAGTAGCTTCATTTTTTTCCACATTGCTTGACACAATGAGACAGTAGACATACTGCTTCCTTAGCTTATAATATCAGAGTCTCAGCCCTTCTTTTAAGGTATTTATAAATCTTGAAGGGCTTTAATGATCCTTTAAAAGGTATAATTTTAAGTTGAAAGTTAATTGAATCACATACACCAAAAGCAATCCTCTTTTAAGATAAATGTTTTATCAGAAATCTATTTTTCTCTTGGACAGTTAATATCCAAATGATTGGAGAATTATTAATAAATTTGAACACATCCATTCTGTGTGAAGAGGCTGAATCAATAACAAAGTCTGTCATAGATACTCAATAAGTCAGAGTGCTAACTAAGAATAAGAGAATGAGTGTCAGGCCTAAAAGGGACATCTATATAAATCCACCACTACCTGGGCTCAGAGAATCTCATGGAAGAGGAGGTGGTGTAAGATGAATCTTAAATGGTCTTGTTAATAAAAAACTCAGGAGNCAGCTATTAGGTAAATTCTGAATGGTCAGAGAGATAGAACAAGCCACAGCCAACCTCACCTTGCCAACTCCTCAGCTGATCTTGTTTCCTCAGACTTCAGATTTCTGAGTACTCACCCTAATGAATCTCAGCCTGAAAGCTTAAGAGGCCCTAGTTTGTGGTTCTCAAGCCTTATATATCTTTCTGCTTCCTGCTATTACTTCCTGGGATTAAAGGCATGTATCTTTCCCAAGCAAGACATGAAATCTCAAGTCCTGGGATTAAAGGTTTGTACCACCATGCCTGGCTCTGTTTCCAGTGTGGCCTTGAACTCACAGAGATCTGTATGGATCTCTGCCTTTGGAATGCTAGGATTAAAGGGGTGTGTGCCACCATTTTCTGGCCTCCATGTCTATCTAGTGATTGTGCTGTTCTCTGATCCCAGATAAGTTTTATCAGGGTACACAATATTTTGGGGGACACAATATAATCACCACAAGGTGGACAGAATGTGAGAGCTGGAGGGAAGAGGGCTGTGAGATGTGTCCTCTTGAATGACATGGCTGCTGCACTTGTGAGTTCACATCAGCTACGCCTATCTGCGCAAGATCAGGCCAGTTAAAATCCCATAATAGCCAGCGTAGATGACCTCCAGTCCTTAACCTGCACTGTGGAGCTATTGGGAGCAGATTGTCATTGAGGAAGAGAGAATCATTATTTTATGAGGATGTGACCCCTGGCGGGTTGCCCATGCTCCAATGGACAGCCACACAACTATGCACCTGCGGGCAGCATTAATTGGATGTCCTGGGTTGTCAAAAATAAAAAAGTAAAAAAGAGAGACTTGAAATTGGGATAGGGGTGTGTTGGGAGGACATGAGAATTAGAGAGGAAATGGAAGTAGAAATGATAGTATTTCATTATGTACATATATAAAAAGTTCACACAAAGAATTTGAGTTTCATCAAAGAAAAATCTAGAAATGATCAATGTTTGAAAAGAAATATGTGAATTCTGATGTAAGCTACATCATGACACATCACTTGATATCCCATAAATACACACAAAATTATTTTTGTATATACTAGCTGAGATGGGGAAATTTGGAGGACAAGAATGTGAATATGTACAAGGTACACCGTACATAATGTATGAAATGTTCCAAGAATAAATAAGAATTAAAATAAAAGTTTAATTTAGATACTATAAGGAGACAGAAGGAAGCCTAGGACTCCATGACTGCCATGCTGTGTCTCAACAAACATCAATGAGGAACTAACAAAATTTTTTCAAGTTCTCCCCCAGAAAATGCCAAATTTATTTTCCAAGGCCAGCATCAGAAAAAAATACCACAAAAGAAAGTTGCATGTCCTGGAAAAACAGGCACTAAAGGTCTCAAGAGATTACCAGCAAATTGAATCCAACAGTAGCACACCTCTACAATGAGGTGGGATTCATCTCTGGTATGGGAGCAGGATTTGACATATGAAAATCTGTAAATGTGATACTCATAATTATATAAACGAAGGGGACAAGACTGGAGGCCTTGTACCACTGGTTTCAAAACAGACTACAAAGCTATAATTATCAAACAGCATAGCTTTGCCATAAAAACAGGAAGGTCATTAGAATGGAGACATGATAAATCATTACATTTATGCTCAGTTGATTTTATAGAAAGATTCTGAGAACACCCAGAGGAAATGGCAGTCTTTTCAACTACACTGGAAAAAACTGAATATCTCTATGTAGAGATATGAAAATAAACCCATCACACATCCTATGCGAAACGTTACCTCACAATGGATTATACATTCAAATGTAAAACTTGAAACTAGAAAACTCCTGGAAGAAAGTACAGAGGAAGGGCTGAGGAGATGTTCAGTCAGTAAAGTGCCTGATAGGCAAGCATGATGACCTGAGTTGGGCTCCAGAGCATGTGGTGGCTCACATCTGTAACCAGGGCTTAAAGACTCAGTGTGGCACCACACATTTGCAATACCAGGGCTAGGAATCCAGAGATGGGCAGACCCCTTGAATTTTGTGGCTAATCAGCCAAATCAATAAATTCCAGATTCAGTGAGACTCTATGCCTCAAATAAGGTAGAGAATGATTGTGGAAGATATCTGATGTCTACCTTCACACCCATGTATGTACATGTAAACACATACATATACCACACACACAGAGACACATGACATAGAAGAGAAACCCATGGCATTGGCCTGAATAGTATTTTTTTATATAATCCTAAAAGCACATAAAATGATATAAAAATGAACAGTAAGATTATAAGAAAGTAAAAATCTACACTATCAACTGATTGTTTCTTGTATACAGCAAGATAGAGCATTTGTTAGCCAAACCTATGATAATCACTTAATATTTGAAATATGTAAGGATTGAAACAATTTAATGGAAAGAAAACAAGTCAAGAAATAGGCAAAGGACCTGATTAGACATATCTAAAAAACAGATACACAAATGGCCAACAGGTATATGAAAGAATGTTCAACCTGTTCAAGACATACCACCTATACTTGTCAGGATGGGTCTTGTCAGAAAACAAAGATAACAGAATTTGGAGAAAGGTGTAGAGACAAGAGAATCCTGGCTCACTGCTGGCTAGAATGAGGATTAGCGCAGGGGGTATTGTCATTGTATCATTTTACAGCAGGATGTGGGAGGGGAAACAAGGGGGGAGAGAAGGGAGAAGAAGAAAGGAATTGGGTTTTCTATACTCCAGAGTCTCCTGCAGATAACTGAATCCGGGAAGCCCAGGCCACGTATGAAATGACCTAGTATCTGCCCAGAGCCCACACATCTTCTGATGGACTTCAACCACCTCCAGGTTATTTGTATAATAATAATATATATGTGTATATATCTATATATTATATATATCATTTATATGGGTATTAATATAACTAACATAAAGAAAATATGCTAACTTTAAAAGAAAAGCAAACACTCATTTAAATCCAAAATGGACTTTGAGGATCCAAAGCATTTGGATTAGAACACAGGATGATTCTCCTCCCATAGCTATGTGACAAAATCCACTCTTCACCAAGTGAGTGCTTTCCCACAATGTAGGATGAATCATCACTCCTGGCAAAGTCAACCAGGAAGAAAGTAGATTGCTGATATGATATTAAATGAAACGTTGTAAGCTTTCTAGGCCAGAAAGACTCCACCAAGATGGGCACATTACACACCTAGACTAAGGGGTATGGAGAAGGCAGCTATTCTAGCTGAGTCTGTGGCTATGAAGCATGTGGGAGTGAAGCCCAGCATGCCAGATATGCAGACAGCTGGAGCGGAATCCCTGCTCAGTGGGGCCAGTCATCCCAGCCACAGAATTCCTCAGACTTGAACAGTTCTGACAAAAGCCATCCATCTCTTTAGCTGGCTTCTGTCCTGCCCTTCTAACACCTTCCTCAGACCAATTCAAACAAACAAAAACTTGGGACTCTACTCCATCTAGGACGGAGCAGCTGTGCTCCAGAGTGTAGCATCACACAGACGAATGGCTGGGTTCTTAATTAAGAATCTTCCTACTGGCAAAGTGCTCATCCTGCTTAATATGTAGGTGACACCATGCTTCAATACGCCTGCTAATTCTCTGCAAAGGGTTTAGAGAGATAATGAGGGGATTTATTCCTAGTTGTCCCCCCCACACACACACACACAACTCATCTTTTAGACAACTAGGTCAAAGAGCAGAAATACAATTAAATTTAGCAAATACTTCTGGAAAGCCTAATAAAATTGCACAGAAATAAAAATTAGCTAAGTCTCTGAGCTAGAAGTAAAGGTTTGAGCCCACAGTTCATTCTGAAGAGAACTCGGTGGCACTCAGAGGAAGAAAACAAAACATAGGCAGTGGGAAAGGAAACTCCAGGACAAAACACAACAGGGGTTTTATTTTTGCTCCTTTTTTTTTCCCGAATATTTATTACATACTTGCTAAATATGATACCTACATTTTTCTGATTAAAAAAGAAAACGCCCACACAAACATTTCCTGTAAAGATGGGATTTATCGTTTTGTGGAAGATAGGCGAATTACAGAGAGAATGGCATATTCCACAGACTGTTTCTCTATCTCTTTCAAGTGAATCAAGACTCCTCCTTCTCTTCATCCTTCCAGCAACATGTCAGGAGCAAATGGCATCTTACCTGCTCGACAAAGTGGCCATCGGGACCTCCCTGTTTGAATGCCAACTGTCTTCTTTCTGACCCGGACTTTTCTTTCCATGCCTTCATGGATATAGATATACCCCTGACCTTGGGCCTCTGTCTCCTATAGTCTAGAACAGTGGTCCTCTGTGGCAGTTAGCCACTGGGCATGGAAGTGCCCTCGAATTGACTGCTGACAGAATGCTGTTCAAAAAGGACAAGCAGGACACAAAAATAAAGGACTA
>LZPO01117874.1:28150-39000 GCA_001675575.1 Neotoma lepida
AGCTAGAAAGGATTTGAAAAGGCATAGTTTCTTGCTGAAATTAAATAAGCCTAATTTCCATTTTAATTATCATTATTATTATTACTACTATTTTGTGTATTATATGTGTTTGTGGGTGGTTTCATGCCATNGTANGTGTGTACAGAGGTCAGAGGACAAACCTTATGGAGTCATCTCCCCTGTCTCCTGTTACATAGATTCCAGACATTGAACTCGGGTCATCATGCCTGCAAGGCAAGTCATCTTACATATGGAATTGTCTCATTAGCCTCATGATTTTAAATTCAACTTCTAAGAAATATTCAAGTTTTAGAATAAAGTGAATGCATGATAACATACAATGTCAAGCCCTGACTATGGTGCTATGTATTTTTCTTTCCTTTTTTCTTCTTCCTTTTTTTTGTTGGCACCTGCAAAGCTCTTGATTTGTTGATAAAACCTCAGGAGGCCAATTGTACTCCCAAAGAGAAGTTGTCATAATAGGACAAAGAAACAAAAAGGTGTTAAATTCATGGCACACAGATGTAACAGTAATAAAAAATTTATAGAACCAAGAAAAAAAACCTGCCAAGAATCTTTGCTATGATATCTGTTTTATCTAAGACACCTTTAAGAAGGTAAGACAGCTAAAAGGACACATGATGCTCTAAGTCCAAAATACTGCAGACAGTTTTACAAATGAGCTCTTTGGGGACACCATGGTATACTTCAACATGTTAGCTGCATCTCATGAAACCTGGGCCAGGCAGCCACTCATTGTTTTCTTACAGAATACAAGAGGGTGAAGTTTGGCCACTAAGAGCTCTCAGACAGAGAGGGGACATTAGACATGATGCAAACCTGCTAGAGAAAATGCTTACCAATACGGTTGAGACTGAGTACGAAAAAAAAAAGTTGAAGTAGAGGTTAGAGACTCACTCTTGGCGTAGTGCAAAAGAAAGCTGGCATAGCTGTGGACATTTTTAGCTACAGTAATGGGGTAGTGGAGACAGACAGATCCCCAGAGTTAACTGACCTGCCAGTTTAGCTTCATGTGTGAGCTCCAGGTTCAGTGAAGAAGTCTTGTCTCAATGAAAANATAAAGATGGAGAGTGATAGCAAAAGATGCATTTTGTTGACCACTGACCTCTACACACCACTACACAAAATCACACACCTTCAAACACATGTACCCATGCACATAAACACATGCAGAAAGCTGAAGAAAGATAGATATAATATTCATGAAATCAGATTCACCCAAAGGGACAGTGGTACAGAATTAATATCATTTAATCCTAAAATAAAGACACATGCATGAGGCTAACTAGAACTTAATATCTAGATAGTAGGTAGTAAAAGAACTCAAAACAGAAAAAAATTATTAAAAATATTATATTTAAATTATCACCTGAAAATTATCATCTACAATATCGCCAATTAATATTTCTGTATTAGAATATAGCCTGCTAACTTTTGTCCATGAGAACTTTTTCAAGTATTTTCTCAAATATCAGTGACTATTTTACTAAATAATATTCTGAAAGCAAAATGAACAAATCACCAAGGACAACCCATGTCCTCTGGTAGATTCTGCATAAATGATCTCAGTTAGCTTCCTTTCATCAAGATTTTCACCAATTAATTCATAAATATTAGCATTTCATTAACTGCACCAATATTAACATTTCATGTCAGTAGGGATTTTAAAGCAAATTTCTAATTACATTCAAAAAGTAAAACAAGGAAAAGGTTTTCTAATAATGCTGGTATTAGCAGGCACTAGAATTAGTTTTTTCTTGAGTACACACACATTCTAGTATAAAAATCTGCTGCTCTGAGTTTAAATGACCAAATTCAGGAGAACATTATGAATAACACATATTAAGTACCATTAATTGGCTAGTGCTCAGTATGGATGGAAGCAGCAATCCATGTGCATTATGTATCTTTGTTTTTAGTCATTGAAAATCAATTCCAGGTAAGCAAAATATTTTCTATATGGCAATTTAAGTAATCAACAATTCAAATAAATATTCAATAGTGTTTCAGAGTGTTTAAAATTCGAACATTTTTCTATGAACAGAGTGTTTCCACGGTGTAATAANAAACTAAGAGCAGGTAAAAGAGTGAGACACACCCATTCCTGCTCTGGGGACTCTTCTCCTCCTGCTGGGCTGCCTTGTCCATCCTCGGTGTGAGGGCTTTGACCTTGTCTTATTGGACCTTGTTTTGTCATGATTGGTTGTTGTCTCTTGGAGGCCTGCTCTTTTCCAAAGGGAAAGGGAGNGAGAGTGGATCTGGTGAAGAGGGAAAAGTAGGGGTCTGGAGGCTGGGAGAAGTGGAGGCAAGGGAAGTTGTCATTGGGGTGTATTATATGAGAGAAGAATCTATTTCCAATGAAAAATAAATACATATATACATACATACATACATACATACATACATACATTTAAGCAGGGAGGTTCATTGAGGAACAAGAATCCTCTCCTTGATTTTAGTAATAGGACAGTATACTTCTAATTTGAGTTGGTTCACTTTTCATGCTAATTACCATATATGATTTAATTTTATTTACATGTAAAATATTATACCCACAAGACATTACAGTAATAAAATTATTTCATTTCTTCAATAATCACTTTACTAAGTTCTTGATAGGAAATTTGGAAGCAAGGAGTTTCAAGTTTCTTTTCTATTTTTTTATTTTATTTAAAAATTNTTTTAATCATTTTACATACCAGCCNCAGATGTCCCTCTCATCACTCCTCCTGCTCTCCCCAGGCTCCTCCCTGCCCTGACACATCCTCCATCCCCTCCTCCAAAAGGATAAGGAATTGGCAGAAATACTTTTGTTTCTCTTTTGTCAAACCCATTTTAATTTTCATGGGAATCCCTAAATAAGTTANATTTCTTTTGAANAATAACACAATATACAGGAAAACAATGAATTGTAGCCGTATTCCACTTAATCTTGATTAATTCGTAGACCATCAGTTGTCTGCTGTTTGGAGAATTACTTTTCTCAAATTTTAAATTTGCTCATGAAGTACTTGTTAACGTTGTTATTTTCCTCCTGNAAACTTTTAGAGGGTATAAAATTCCTTGTATATTCCCNNTCCTCTATTGACTCAGCCATNCATCTNGTCTTTGANCAATCTTAGGNTTTTCTTATGCACCATCTAGGGCACTTGCTATGCCATCCTTCTNACCTAANNTCTAACTGGAAATTTTTAATCCTCAGAATGTGCAGTTTACAAAGCTCTACTTTTACCTCCATAGCATCTCATTCTTTATATTCTCAGTGTTGGTCATATTTGTATTACGTATTTTTGTATGAATTTTATTCTATTTTTGTCTGTCTCAGATTAATTAGTCTATATCTCAGACTCAAGACAAGGGCTGTGTTTGTTTGGGTTCATTGTTGGTGAAAAAGATGTGCTTGCCCATGACTGGAACTTAGTAAATATCCAATAGGTGATTAAAAGATTGAACAAATATAAGAATTTGCTAATAGGAAGACTTGACTTACTAAACCATAAAGCCCCTGGCAGAGCATCACAATAACCACAAAAATACAGTGGATGTTTACAGGAATCTTCCAGACCCTCTGCAAAGTTCAAGTACATTTAGCATACACATACAGAAAATATCAGACTGTGCATGGTGGCATGTGCCTTACACCAGCACTCTGTAAGCAGATCTCTGTGAGCTTGAGACCCACCTGGTTTACATAACAATTCTAGGCCAACCAGGGNTACATGATAAGAATNTGACATAATAAGTCTATCTAATTNGTCCTGGAAAGACAGCTCAGAAGTTCATAGTGTGTACCAATCTTACTGCCTTGCAGAGGACCCCCGTTTGGATCTCAGCATCCACATCGAGTGACTAACAACTGCCCATAACTCTGGCTCCAGGGGAGTCTTGACACCTACTTCGGGCTTCTCTCAGTACTTGCACTCAAATATGCTTGCTCGCTCTCTCTCTCTCTCTCTCTCTCTCATACACACACACAAAAAATAAAAAAAATAAAAATAACAATTTTTTCATTAAAAGAAAATATCAGAAATAATTCCCACTAAAAACTTTTTAAACAGAGCTTAAAGAAAGACTTAATTTATTAATATATATTTCCCTATATATAATTGTAAATGTATATATTAAAACCATCTCATATTTCTGCTTGGACCTGTTATGTGTCATAAAGAATGAGAGTTGCATTTGCTCCCTCAAGATCTAAACATTGACTCCTTGAGAAGATGCAGCTCCATAGCTGTACATCTAGTGTAGTTCTTAAACCTGAAGATTTTCACAGCAGTTTATCAGATTGCANCTAGGAAGAAGTCACAAAATTTACAAACATTAATTGAAATTTTTAGCCTGATCAAACACTGCAAACCTAACACTTCACCGTTTTCTCCTATTAATTATTCTAGACTTAGTATGAGTACAAAGAGGTAGAGATGCCAAATGCAGAAAGCCTGTACAGTGACTGCCTGCTTTGGATCAGTGTCTTAGGGAAAGCCAGGAACTGCCATCCTGATTGACTGAGAGCAACAGAAAATCCCTGAGGCCTTCTGGTTCAGTTGGGATTGTAATGATAGACTAGCAAGATAAAAGCCTGCCAGAACACTAGCTTCAACTGTATGACAATGCCCTCCCCGAGAAGATACAATGCTGTGTGGATGAATATAGATTGGAAATGTGGATCCTGTCAGCAGCAGTGATTTCACTCAGTAAGCCTATACACTCGGAGGATGCTGTGTCTGCTCAGGGTGAGGACTCTGGCAATGTGTGAAAAATTCCTTTTCGCAGCTGGAAACACTCGTGTGTCTTGTTGTAGGAGTGGGAAGCTGGGGTCCATCATCACATTGAGGCTGAGGGAAATAGGAATGTAAAAGCTTGTCCTTATTAGAGGAGAAGGGGTTTGTCTTGGCCTAATCCTAGGGCAGGAGGGAGGATTCACACAATGCTCAGAAATCAAACCTCTACCTAGGATTCCGGGAGCCCTCTCCAAATGCACCCTGATGCCACAGTAATCAATTTTCCTCTCCTCCACAGAGCTCACACAGTTGTCATCATTTTCATCATTTCTCTGACTGCATCTCTCCTTTTGACATTCTGGAGAAGAAAATTTACTCTCTCAAAGTGCAGAGAGGATGAAATCCTTCTTTTTAAACTCGTCTTCAAATCAGGGACTTCAAAGAAAAACAGAAATTTCAACGCTATATGCTGAGAGTGATGAAAAACCCCNACTTTGGAATCAGAGAACAGTGACTAGTATCATCCTAGCTAAGAGGTCTTAAGTCTTCGCAACCCTCCAAACATCACATGGATTCAATTATAGAAATAATATAAAATTAGACACATGAAAGCCCTCTATAAATATTAACCAAAGGCACTAATACCATGAACACAATGGGAACATCACAACCANCTTCCAGTGGTCTACATATCTCTTTTATTCTTTGCACTTAGTAGAGTANCAGACTAAAGTATGTCAATTAATAAGCTTTATTGTTTTATTTTAAAAAGGAGCCAGACATAGCATAAAAGTTCACCTGAAATTTCTCNGCCTAATGGGAATGCATACATTTGGAACTTCACCTTAGAGATATGGTGAGGGAAAGTCCTTTCCGTGACACGACTGAAGATGTTCTGACATTTGGAATGAGAATGAAATATTTTTCACTAAAAATTAAACTGTCATTGGACTCTGCACCTGTGGGACATGTGTAATTCAGTCCTAGCAATTCAACTGTAATTGTTAGTCCTTCTACAATATAAATGAAATCTTTTGCATTTTATCTTGCCAGTGGAATNGATGGCTTCTTTTCTTGCTGGGAATAACTGAACACTAATACTAAAAATACACGTATTTTTGCTTTCAGTTCTGGTTGCTGAATATTTGTTGATAGTATATGAATATGGTGGCATTCTGACATTACCTAAATTATGTCCACGTTATGGATAGATTTTGTAATTCTTTTCCATTTACTGATTTTATAAAAGAAAAGGTGGCTGAATTTTGAACTTTGATATTGGTTAGGTCCCAGAGGTTCTCAACCTGTGAGTCACGTCCCCTTTGGCTAACCTTCATCTCCAAACATATTTACATTACAATTCATAACAGTAGCAGAATTACAGTTATGAAGTATCATTGAAAATAATTTTATGGTTGGGGGTCACCACAGCATGAAGAACTATATTAAAGGGTTGCAGCATTAAAAAGGTTGAGAACCACTAGTTTAGGAAGAAAGATTCTAAATAACAAGATTTCTGTTAGAGAATTAAGGAATATTATTTTGTTTTCTGTTTTTTACATTTTTTCTTTTGTTAGAAATAGATTATTTTCTCATAAAGTATACCCTGATTCTAGCTTCCCCCCCTCTGCTCCTTCCAGGTCCTCTCCATCTCCCCTCCCCTCTGGCTCCACCCCCTTACTGTCTCTCATTAGAAAAGAACAGGCTTCTAAGAGATAACAACCAAACAGGCAAAAAACACATTTTGTGCTTATTTGCCTTTGCTTTCTATATCAATTCTTTCTGGGACCTCTAGACCTTTGACAATTTAGAATTAAATATCATAATATCATTTTATATAAATTATGTTTTATATAAAACACTCTAAGTCATTCATTTTAGAAGAGTAAAGTACTTTTCTTTGTCTCTCCATTAATTAGGTGTGGGAGTNCAAAAAGAGAAAGATAACATGTTTGTTTTGAACACACTGATTGATTCATTCATTGATTTCTTTATAAATAGAGTCTTATGGTGCATCACTTGCTGGCCCAAAACTTGCTACATAGGATAGGCTTGTCTTTTACTTACAATGGTCCTCTTANTTTGCTTTTAGGAGTGATACTGTTGAAGTTATGCCTCACCACATGCAGCCTAAATGTACTGTTTTATATACTTAAATATCATCTTATGTAGATTCTACACACACTAAAACAACTCTGGGCACTAAGAGAATGGTCTGAGGACTAAACATACAGTACAGATCTAAATTACAATCAAACTTCTTAAACTGCATTGTTTCTATAAAGGAATCTCCCAGGGATCTTATGAAACTGTGGATTTGATGTGTTAAGTCTGAGATAGAGGTTCTACAACTGTAAAGACCGCACAGATGTTGTGATGCTTGATGGCTGATGACATATGAAAGGCAAGAACTTAGACCATCCAGGGGGGGAGTGTATAAGTTGAAAGAGTACATGAACTGCAGGATGATGATGAATATACCAAAAAAATAGCTCAGAGGGGTGAGTTATTTTTGGAAATAATATAATATACAAAAAAACCAAATCGGATGAATTACAGAGAATAATAAGAACCCCAATAAGAAAACAGCCACTTAATGAGACATTCAGTACAATACGGGTGGTTAAACAGGGCCAAATGGTGCGAAAAATCAAAGCATGGAAAAAAGAAGTGAAGCCCCTGCATAGTGAGTGACTGAAAGATCACAATTACTGATTCAGTTTCCTGCTAGTCATTCTNAAATAAATGGATTGTGACTATTTTCTCAATCTAGTTATCATATATTGTTGAGTACATGTCTTTAACTTTTTAAAAATAAAAACCAGTGTTTAATATTTGTACATACAGCCAGTGCTCTCACTGCCCTATCTAAGAAATTCCTGCTTGTTCCATGATTACAAAATATTTTTCATGTTTTTTTAAAACATGCCATAGTTTGGATATCTTTTCTTTTTAGTCCATCCTTCATTTGGCATTTCTGGATTTGTGCTAAGTATCCATTTCATACAACTCAATGAGAATAATTTTTAAAACCCCATGAAAATGGGAAAACTACTTGAATAACTCTTTCACAATGAAACAGTAAAGGTAAGCAAGGTGAGGTGTTCAGCAGCCTCGTTCATGAAACATACAAACTAAAACCATAACAGGCTGTTCATTGGCGTTATCCATGTTCAGAGCCTCATTCATGGAACATNCAAACTTAAACGGCAGCAAGCTGTCCATTGGTGTTATCTGTGTTCAGATCTTGTAACATTAAACCAGAGCCCCAAAACTAGTCAAAGAACTATGTGCAACTATGGAATGTTAAGAGCAGCAAAATTAGTCTTCTCCAGGGAAGAGTTCCCAAATTGATTATTCAAAGCCAAGTGGTTAGCCCTGAAAACATATATTTATAAATAATGTTATATGGACTTAGCAGGTTGTGTTTATATACTTAGGCACATTATTTATCTATCTCTGTCTGTATCTGTATTTATCTACATCTCTATATTCAATAATTAAAGAAATAGAAGGCATGGATTTGAGAGAGAGAAAGGGAGTATATGGGAAGAGTTGGGGTAAGGAAAGGGAAGGGGAAATGATGTAGCTATATTTTAATTGNAAAAATTAATTAAAACATAACAGGATACTATTATATATCTGCTAGAAATGNCAGATTAAAGTGTTTGAAGNCATCAAATACTGGTAAGAATCAAAGTAACCAGAGCTTCTACACTTTGTATTTGGAATTTGTAGAAATAGGTAAGAAGCTTCTTATGGAGTTGAACAATTGAACACACATCACNCCATTTAGCAATTCCATTCCTAGGCATTTATACAAGAGAAACCAAAGCATCTTCAGAAAGGAATTTACCTGAGACTCCTCATGGCCAATTTANNAACATTTATCTCAAACTTTGCATAAAACAAGCACACTTAAGGAAGATAATGGACTGATATATTGAAGTACTTTGATAAAATGGGACACACCCAGCAGTGGAAAATAATTAATTCCCACTATACATAAAAACCTGGAGGAAAGTGAAAAACATTACACTGACTGAAACTCGTAAGAAGCAGAAGAACCCACTTATGAGATTCCATTTACTTGGCCTTCTACAAGAGGAAAATGCAACAGACACCTAGTTGGTCTTCCTTGAGGCAATAAAGATCGTTTTTTGTTTTTACAACTTCAACATTGCTCACATATCTATTGCCGTTTAGGTACCACCCATTAACCAACTGCACCACTGAATAATTCTAATTCTTTATCTTATAGGATAGGATGGAATGATCTAGAATTATGAACCTATAGAATGTCTATACTATTATATTTTATGGAGTGTTCACATTTCTCCTTACGCTACATGTTTCTCCAGTGTACATGAATTTCGCCTAAATTTTGAGACAGAAAAGAAATCATCATTCACACACAAAGCAATATTTCAATAGGGCTGTGGGTCAAACTCTTATTTCAGGGAGTGGAGAAAAGAGGAAATGCTCCATAATCTTTTGAAAATAAAATAAAGACATGGCATAAAATTAAACATGCTATTTAATTTAAGAAAGATTTGACTAAATATCCAATACAATAAGAAGAATTAATAAAAGAAGATGAAATACCATGAGTTAGATCAGGAATGACCTAAAAGTAAACAGCAATGCTCTTGAATAAGAGAAATCCACAGCTACCCCCNGAGTACTTGAATCCANATAAATTGAAGCAAAAATCACTTTGGGACTCTCCTTTCTGTTTGTGGACTTTAGTTTGTTTTCTGAATATTTGGTTTTGGTTTTTACCTATAAAATTTTAGTCCATAATATTACTGTTAAAAATCAAGTGCATATCTGGTTAAAATCATTATCAGGAAAATGTATTATAGTCTCCTTTATTTTAGATTTTGCTTTTGTTGTTGTTGTTGTTTAAGACAGGATTTCTCTGTGTAGCCCTGGCTGTCCTGGAACTCACTGTATAGACTAGGCTAGCCTCAACTCCGAGATCTGCCTGCCTCTGCCTCCCAAGTGCTGGGATTAAAGGCATGGTACACCACCACTACTCTCTTTGTCTATTTATTCAATGAAGCACATGTTAGGTGCTGACAGGATTTGAGAAAAAAAATGTTGTTTATGCTCACAAACACAGATGTCATGGAACCTTCAAGTTAACTAGGGACGAAACCACTTAGATGCCCTTGGTATTTCATTCTCATGGTCTTGAGCNAGCAGCAGTTTCAGTTCCTATAGTGCTGTCATCATCAGTCTGTAACAGAGGTTTCCCACAGTGTTTGCTTTCAATATCCCCTTATCTGAAACAAACGTTTCTCTAGAGCTTCTGCATTTTAAAATTGTTACCTAAACTATTCTGCCATTAAGGATTTTATGAAAGCTCCCAGGATAGTGCCAAAGCTTAGGTGCAATAAAATCAGAAACAAAAAATGTGTTGCAAGATTGGCAGGGGTTATGGTGATCCGGAATAGCAAGAAAACTGAACTGCTTCTGCATCAGAGATAAANAGTAAGAATACCATTTAGATTCCATATCTAGTTACACGTTTCATGACACTTTTGAAATCTGGGTCATGATGAGGCCTTCTAGAATGAAGCAAATGTAGGAAAGCCATTTGCTAATATTTTCAGAGAGTACATATTTTAGCCTATGACGTTTCATTTGCTAGTTGTTCATTATTCTTCAGGGAGCTAAGAGAGTTTATAAGGCAGGATTCCCAATTCTTTTCATTAATTTTCTGAATTTTAAGAAGTCAAATATTGTACTTGNTACAAATATTATGTCTTTCTTCATTGCAATCCAGCAAATAGTATTGTGGATTTGTGAGAGATGTAAATCCTACGAAGAGATTAATACACAGCAGAAAAAATAGGGGTTTGTATGCTTATGAAAATAGAAGCCGATTCCACCTAGGAGGTTTTCCTTGAGAGTGTGAACTGGCAATTTTAACAAAAATTTACAAAACTGTTTGAAAGTAGTGGATCTATGAAAACATGTTCAGAAGTTCCCTAGTTTCTGTTTCTCAAATTAGTCATGTTCACTATGCATGATACATAATAGGACTAATGCCTGCCTCTCAAGTATGCTGTGAGGAATGGATAAGTTGCTGGAAAAAAA
>LZPO01117876.1:5796-19297 GCA_001675575.1 Neotoma lepida
CTGGGAGACTGTGAAAAGACCAAACTAAGAACAAGAAGAAGAAAAGAAGGAGAAGAAGAAGAGGAGAAGAAGAAGAGGAGAAGAAGAAGAGAAGAAAAGAAGAAGAAGAAGAAGAAGAAGAAGAAGAAGAGGAGGAGGAGGAGGAGGAGGAGGAGGAGGAGGAGGAAGAAACACTACTCTAGGTCAAAGAATTTAGAAATAGAAACTTACAAGTGACAGTACAATTTGAACTCTACCCTGTCTAACAGCGAAGGATTTTTAACTGTTACCCATGAAGCTTTTCATGGCATAGTTGTACTGCTATGTTTTTACTATTGAGTATTTTTATTGAAGAAGGCAAATGCTTTATCCTTGGTAACCTTAACTGTACACTTCACAAAGACTAGTCATTTAAGAGCAAAAGCTTCAGCAGAGGAAAGCTGCCTAGATATTTTGGTCCATGGGCATGGCTGTAATGGATTGTCTCTGCTGTTAATTGATGTAGGATGGTCTCTCCCACAGTAGGGGACAACACTGATCTTGGAGCTGGTTCCCAGCTGTGTAAAAACTAACTAATCATGCCCAAGGGAGCCAGCNAGAGAGCAAGGTAGCTAGCAAGCATCCTCCTCTCTTGTTTCTTCTGTACTCCTGAGCTGTAACCAAATTCCCTGGTTGTAAATAATGCTGTCAAGAAAAATAAGTGCTTATCATAGTCCCAAAGTTCAGTCTAAAATGTGGTCACTGGTTTATTTTTATTTCAGTTAGGTAATCTTACTCAAGTATTTTCCTTTTGGAGATGTGGTCAGAGAGTGAATGCTAAGCATATTCTCTATAGCTGACCCACACACCCAGTCATACTTTACTGGTTTTTTTTTTTTCTAGTTCTTAATGCATTTTTCTTACATATTATTTTTTTATTTTGCTATTTAATCTTATGTATTTTATACTCCTTTCTCTCATTTGTTATTTTGAGTGATTGCTCGGACACTATTACCTTAACATACCTTAACCTCCTCTCTGTAAGTGGAAAAGACCCAGACAAGAACAGGAAGGTGTGTTAACAACTAGGCAAGTGGTGTGTGACACGTCTTAGCCACCTCTTGTTTTTGAGCATCGAGTCCTCTCTCACTCATGCAAAGTAGAGGTTTAATTAAAAACCAAGTGAAAAGAGCACACTATAAATTCGGGATATCCTGGAGGAAAGTCATTTGTTTTCACAATAGTCCATATTCAAGTCAATTCAATGAGAAGCAGGAAGTTGTAGTTCCTACAACTACCTGAGTGTACTCCATCCACTACTGAACTTTGAATAACACAGGACTCAACTGTGTCTATGTCTCCTCTCCAGTGATGAAGTTCTGTGCTGTCTGTCCACTTCTTTCCTAGTCTCCTGACTAAACTTCAAACATGGGTACTTATTCTCAGTGTGTTTCCTGTGCTCCAATATTTTACATTGTTTCTCAGTTTCCTCTAATATAGATTAGAGAAGAAAAAACAAACAAACAAAAAACAAACAAGAGTGCTTCCTCTAATATAGATTAGAGAAAAAAAATCAAGAGTGCTTCCATTCAAAATTAGATCTGACTAGCTATTATCATGCAAATCTGTACTGGATTCTATAGCAAAAACAGGAACTCTTAAAATGAACATGAGCCAATAATACATCCATATCTTACTCTTGAAGGTCCTAGGAAAGTAAAATTATATAATAATAGAAGTTTATGCCATCTTTCTCAATAAATACGTGGTCTGCCTTTCAACTCAGATTCCATTAGGAAATGTTACCTTTTTTTGTTCTGTAGCCGGGCTTAGTAAAATTTAGACTGTAGGATTCAGAAATTCATTGTTTGAGATATATCCATGTTGTTCAAGAAGACACAGACATTAGATCATGTCCTCAGCCTTGGACAAGTGGTTGGATGTCATAGATTGGCTTACCTAATTCTGTGGAATGGAGTTTACAAACCAGGACTATAAGATGTGACCTATAGATGGGATTTGGGTTTTGGTTTATTTGATGTCTATAGAAATTTGAAAGCCACATTTAAGACATAAGAGAATTTATAGAAAATGTGCCTAATTTTTGTTGAAACACTAGAAGATCTGTATTCAGGGACCACCTGCCTTCATCTTGAGACAGTCTGGGCTTGACACTTAGAAGAGGCATTGGTCCCTAGTGAGTCCCAGTCCTTGTCACTGTCTGCCTCCTCTCTAACATTAAAGCAAGTGTAGTTCTGTGTTCTAGCTAGTTTTATGTCAACTTCACACAAGCCAGAGTCATCAGAGGGAAAGGAATCCAAATTAAGAAAATGCCTCTATAAGATCCAGCTTTAGGGCATTTTCTTAATTAGTGATTGATGGGGAACAGCCCCACCCATTATGGGTTGTGCCATCCCTGGGTTGGTGATCCTAGGCTCTCTAAGGAAGCAAGCTCAGCAAGCCAAAAGGAGCAAGTAAGTAAAACAGTACCCGCCCCATCCTCTAGGTTCCTGCCCTGTTTGAGTTCCTGCCCTCACTGCTTTTGATGAGGAACTGTTAACTGTGAGAAAAGTAAACCCTTTTCTCCCCAAATTGCTTTCAATCATGTGTTTCATCCCAGAAATAGTAAGCCTATTGAAGATATTCTGACATCGAACATAATGTTTAAAATAGAATATTAAATATGGGCAATTAAAAAAATTTAGACTGTATAATCATCATCAAAAATGATAATTCAACTTTTTCTTCAGTAAAAATGTGTGTGTATGTACTTATATGTGTGTGTGTGTGTGTGTGTCTAGATGTGTATAAGAGACAGGTGTGTGTGTGTGTGTGTGTGTGTATGTGTGTGTGTAAGAATGCTTTCCAGTGACTACCTAGTTAATTTTCTTCAAAATTTAAAACTATATCAGTGGAAAATGTTTAAAAGGGCAACTTAAAATGTTAATATCCATCTTGGACTCTTCAGTAACCCATAAAAACTGCCAAAAGGGAATAAATGGCTCTAAGAACATAGAGAATGTCTGCACTTTCGAAGAAATGTTCAAAGACACACAAATGGAAATTGGTCCTGGTTATAAAATAAGGGAGCCCACTTAGGAAGCAGGGAATTCAGGAAGAAAACCTATGAGTTTAGTTTCTTCTGGGTTTTCTCTTCAAAATTTAAGTCACACTTAAGTATGCTAAATTACAATTTTCAGTTAGATTATTATTCTTTAGAAAATGCAAAATGAATAAATGTCAAAACATTTTATTCACTAATGTGGACTCTTTTATGATACCAATGTCATATATTACAAATTTTCTAATAGATGCAGAGCTCATTTATTGTCTGTAGGAGAAAAAAGGCCATACATAGACTCTCCTTTCCCATAGGACAGAAATCAGTGGCATCTTAGCTTGACGATACCGACTTGAACCTATGGACAAAAAAAAATTGCAAAATTCTGCATTCTACTTTAGCTTATTCCAATAGAGAACTGAAAATAAGGCTCTTTATTTTTTTTGAATATGTGTATGTGTGCAAGGACCTGTGCTAGTGCATACGTGCTCATATGGGTGTGCTTGTGCATTTTACCTGTTTTTGTCGTCCTGGTGCTTTTCTAATATAGAATTGTTCAGCATGGCCATAGTGTTCTATGGAAGTGAAATGAGAACACAGCCTCTTGGGTTAAGCACATCCTCACTGTCCACACAGTGATAGTTCTTGGTCATCTTCTTCCGGCCAGTCTTTCTTTCTTTTCTTTTCTTTCTTTTTTTTTTTAATGACTCAGAGGCTGTTCTGTGAGATGCTTCCTACAGACTGCTGCTACTACTATCACCACGTGACAGACCAGGCCTGGAGTCTGCTTTTTTTCTGTTTTGAGTAAACATTTGAGTTTCAATCAAGTTAGTAAGTTAGTCAAACCCAGAACATTAAGAACGGAGCTGCTGGGAGCAGGCCATTTGGGATACTTGCTTTGTGTTTAGGTCCTGATCCTACTTGTCCTGATTCTGCCTGCCTCCTATCTTACAATCTTATGCTGTGCTGTCTTAGCAAATCATTTTGCTTCTGAGTCTAAGCATTTGTAACTTCTTTAGTAGTGATAGTCATGCTATTTAAAAAAAAAAGTGATGTAGAATTCTAGTGTGTAAACTCCATCATTTTTATTTTATTCATAAAAATAGTGAGATAAACTAACCCTGCCATGGCAATTCAAAGACCTTTGTAGATGTGATGTGCATTAAAAAAAAAATCATCAAAGAAGTATGTTGTCTCCTTTCCATTTGCAGCTTATTATCCCAAGTGTCTGAACTACTTGGACTGATATTATATCTTTTTTATCATATGTAATTTTGCATAACACTCAAAAATGGAAACTTATGGTGTCATTTCAAAGCCACACTTGGAACAATCCAACATAAATCAAAAAGAGAGATCATTAACCCTTTGAGACTTCACTGGCTAATCCCTCTTGGCTGTGACCAACCAAGACAACATTGCTAGTTGTCTGCCAGTTAAGGCTGCAGTGTGATAAGAATGGCTTTTGTAACCTTTGCCTCTTCCAAGGCAGGAAGCAGCATGGGGAAAAGTCCTCCCTAACACACAAACTTCCACCTTGCAGACATGCTATAACATCTCTGCAAAAAATGGGGTTTATCTCAGAAATATTTTATTCATTTTATGGAATTTAAGCACAAACAGGATAGCTTTTCAAAACACATTAAAATGTACTAGTATTCACTAAAAAAAGTCATCTTTTTGCAAACACTTGTGAACTTGTGCAAGCATTCTTCTCTGCTAGGAAATGTCATTGCAACNGAATTTAAATCAAGTGTTCATATTTCTTTGGGGAGTTTCAGATCAGCAAAAGAAATGGAATATTTACAATTTAGTGCATAATTCATTTTTTTTCTCTTTGTGCAACTTGATTCTTTTTTTTTCTTTTTCTAAGGGTGAATTGTGCTGAATTTTAGAGGAAAATGGAGATCATAAATTATTAAGTGCCACTCCAGAGGCAGGAATGAGCAGGTTATTATTAGCTTCATTATCACCGTGGCTAATAAAAGAAAAGCTCAGGAAAGGAAAGAAGGAACGCCGAGGACATGAGATTGCTGAGAATGGTTGCTTAATGTTTTAATGTGTGCCTGCTTATCAGAAGCCATGTGGGACAAGATTGTCTCGAATCCCACTCTGATCTTTGCCTTTGCCAGCTGCAAACCTGGGCCACATTTGAGGGCTGTCAGCCTGCTTTCCTTCTCCCAGCAAGCTTCTCTCCCTCAGAGAGCTGGCAGGGTGATAACATCTTTTAGCAGGAAGGTGTGAAATCAAGGCAGGTTTTCATAGCAACTTCCATACAGTCTGAATTGGAGTCCACCAGAGTGGCACAGGACTCCCATAATCCCTCAGGTTTTAAACTAGGCTTGGTGACAGGATGAGATATCTCAGCAGGTGGCTTTACCTTAACTTTCTCATTAATTTTCTTTCTGACTCAGGTTGCTTGTTCCACAATCTCTTCAATGCTGCAGTATACCTTTGGCTGAAATCCACTCACTAATCATTCCTCTTTTAGGGAGAGATCATTGTCCATAATGGTTATCCTCCTTCAGTGGAATACTCAGGAACATTTCTTTCCAATCACCAGCAATGTTTTAATTGGTCAGTGTGGTCTGTGACTCATGACGACCTGTGGGTTCTTTTCCTCTCCTTGCTCTTTGTGCCAATAGCAAAACATTCTGGTGANAGGTAGAGAGGATGGCAATGGATATTTGTCCTGCCCTTTTCCTACCATATTTCCTTTGATAGCTTTCACATACAGTATTTAGAAAGACCAGTCCTAATGAAATATTCAGGACATTGCAACCAAAAGACATTGAAATATGTGATGAAGAGAATTTGAAATGTCTACTGACAGAAAACAATTAAAAACTGCAAGTTGTAAAAGGCAAAGAAACAACACTTTTTTTTCACTTCATTATTGGGCTTGTCCAACAGACCCTATCTGAATTTGTCAGGGTTTGTTTAATTGTTTAATCATATTAGTGTTATGATATACATTATTTTTATAGATATGCATACATGTACAAACATACATGTATGTATATATGTACAATGTGCATATACATATACATACGCTTATNTGTACATTTGTTATCTGGTACCCACAAGGCAAAAGTGAGCAGCAAAACTTGGTTTTAATACTCTACCTTTCCTTTGCCTGAAACTTTCTTTCTTNAAAACTCAGAAGCGCACATCCCAGAGAAGTACTAGTTCTCCAATAGAAACAAAGGTAATGAAGTCACCAATAGGAGCACATAAAGCCGGNGTTTGCCATNGAGGTATCATATGGCCCCTTTCAGATTGAGGAGTCACTGGCTCTCTTCCTAGGCCTTGCATGTCTCTACCTCCTTGGCTACTGATAAGACGTATCCAGATGTTGAAAGGTTTGGTCAACCTAATCTGCTTAGCTATTAACACTATAAGTGCAACTCTTTTGAAACTGATTGGGGCTAATCCATCAAGTTAGTTAGGAAAAAGATAAAAACTCTCATCTGGACTCTGTCCTTTTCATATGCTGAAAATGTCCNCTNGAGCTACCATCGTGCTTTTTAGGTTGTCTCATCAACCACCTCAAGGCAGCACAGACCTCAAAGAAAGAATTAGTTCTTGCCAGAAAAGACTTGATGCTATCGTTTTTTTGTTGTTGTTTGTTTTGTTAGGGTTCATAAGAAAGTAACTGCAAATTGAACTTTCTCTCTACATTTCCTTTAGTTTGGGTTTTTTTTTTCCCTGTGGGTCTAGTTTTCTTGTTTGTTCTTGTTGTTTTACCCTAGAACATAACAGCTGGAGAGTAGCTCACTTGGGAAGGGGCACAGCAGCTATGAAAGCCTCGATCTTATTCTCAGCACCGCAGAAGGTAGGTGTGGTGGAGCGTTGTAGGAAGTTGGAGGCAGGAGAATCTGAAATGCAAGTTTATCTCCTGATACATAGTATGTTCAAGGCTGGCCTGGGCTCCAAGAGAAATAAGTAAGTAAATTAATCAAAGAAATAGCATTGGAGGAAAGGGGAAAAGAAATAAAAGTCTACTAAAAAAAAAAAAAGCCTGTTACACTTGTCTTTATTTTCTTCCAAATAATTTACGCGGTGTCCTTGCTTGTAAAGCAAGTCTTTTAACACATGATAAATGACACTGGCTCACACTCCTCATATATGTTTACAACATGGTATTGTACCACTCATTGTTACGGGTAGCAACTGCTTCTTTCTTGTCCATGGCTTCTCTCTCCCTATTTCTCTCCCTTTCTCCTTGTTTAGTTACCTTCCCTTTTATGTTTTAGGCTTACCAATATATCAAAAAGCAAACATGATGACTCCACTGTACATATATCTGATTTTCAGACTTCATTCACCTCTGACCTATAATGGCCCAATTTAGCTCAAGTACTTTTATTTATGCTATTCCCTAGACCTATACATTTTGATCAAAGAAANGACACTTGCTGTTCACTGCCTTCAGAGAGCACTTTGCAGGTNCCATCCGTTCAGAAAAAGCAGTCACCCAATGCATGAGATTGTGACAAGGTATAATGTAATGGTAGTTATACGAACCTCCAATAAACCGGCGCTACTTCACAGATTACTTGGAGAGAAAGTCTCTTAGCGTGCTTGAAGAAGTATGAAATGAATTTCATTTCCTGCTCATTTGCCTTGCTTCTGAAAGGTTTCATGCAAGATATGTGACCAACTATTATAGTACTAATCCATCCATGACAGAGCTCAATTTTCCCTGAGAATTTACTTCTGAATGGGCTTCTCAAATACGTGAAAGCTCAAAATTAAAGTACACCGAACAGAACAGCCACTGAGGTGTGGACAACTGTCAGTCAAAAATGCCTGTCAGAAAAAAAATGTAAATTAGTTTTATTTTTATTTTATTTTATTTTTTAAAGTGATGTATAATGATGAGGTGGTAAAATTTTATTGCCCATTTCCAAACAAGAACAATAAGGAGGAATGTTGTGAGCTTTCCTCATTACCAGCAATTCAGAAGGGCTGCTGTTGAGGAGACTGTGGGAGGGATTTGAAAATGCTATGGCTGACTGGATACACTTTGCACAATGATGGATGAGAAAGTGGGACACAAAAACCCTTCACTTGAGATAATGTCCATAGAATAACTGGTACAGAAGGTGCCTCCCCAGTGGCCAGGTATCATCTTATGTTGGTCATTCAACACCAGGAAGGGCTGTCTTATCTAATGAAATGGCAAAACATTTAAANCCAGTAATCTTTGACTGACTCAGAAATTGGGAGCTTAAAGAGTTGTCTCATAAAAACATACAACCTGAAGGGTGTAATTTNTCATCCTTCTGCTTTATANAGGAGGAAGGTCCCTCCATACGTGCTCCTAGGCTGACACCTAGTTCCTGGATTTGATGAGCATATGTTTGAGGCATAAGAACCTGGGAATCCTACTTCATTTATATATTTTAATTGTCCCTGAAAGTAATTTCCTTGTTTTTTAAAGCAGTTCTATAGATTCCAACTTTTCTGTTAAACTGGGGACAGAAACACTGCCTGTGATCTGTACCAGGGATGTGAAGATTCTCTGGGGATAATGGCAGGACAGTTTAGGCCAGATTCTCTGGGGATGATGGCAGGACAGTTTAGGCCAGAGAAATCCCACTTTTGGTTGTAGTCTGTCACACTGAGATGAACACTAGAAGCCATACCTGTCCAGGAATCTCCTGTACAACGTCAGGGGCAAATTGTCACAGAAATTCATGCCACTTTCCACCAGGTATCACATAATCCCTGTAAAGCAACAGATAAGAGACTGAGCTTCAGAAGACAGAGAGGGTGAGGACAGGACTAGCAAGACAGATTTTCTTCCCCTGACTTTCCCATCTCTAGATCTGAAAAACTTAACATTCTAGTAATGAGGGAGAGAGAGAGAGAGAGAGAGAGAGAGAGAGAGGAAAAGCAGCAGTGTGTACGGAAATTTTCCAGTTTCTAATATGCACACCATACCAGCCGAGTTGGCTACTTCTCAAGTCATTTTATAACTGCTTTTGAGGAGACTATGATGCAACCTTTTAAAAGAGGCATTGATAACTGTGGTGGAGACAAATGTGTGGAAGTCCCAAAATGTTATCATAGGACTTATTGATCCAGGTACTTTAAAAATGAGATACNCAGGGGAGAGCGGCATGCATGAATAGGAACAGTGTACCTGGATGAGGTGATGCCCATGAGGGTATTGAACAGGAGACCCTGTTCAGTTTGGTCTTTCCACAGGTAAATATCCTTCCCCTGTTCATCCTCTTCTTGTTGTTTGCTTTTATAGATTTATTTTTTCTGTTTTTTTCATATGGAGAAATTTGTTTCTTGGGCTGTAAACTCAANTAAATGAATCTAATAAAGGGTAGAAATTGTTGGCATCTCATTCCTCTGCCCAGCTTCCTCTCCCAGTGTTAGCATACAGATGAACATCTGAAGTATATGACCTATNGCAAAGCCCCCCTTTCTCTTCTATCCAGGAGAAAGAGCAGACCAGTCGACTGCCATGCCACTAGTTCAGATGTTTCAACTTCTTTCCACAGTGACATTTCCAAACACTTCATCTAAAACTTCAATCCAAGCTGAAGCCAGGAATAATGGGAAATGGCCTGATTGTTTTGGTTTTTGACTTTTTTTTAAATCAATTTTACAAAGGCCAAATTCAACAAGTTTAAAGGATCTTTCCAAGTTTAGCTACTGAAAATAAACCTGGGTTTCATATTCTATGAGTACAGTAATTAAAAGAAATATATTTAAATTCATCTTAATAACCTAAACCTTTTGAAAGGTCACTGGGAGAAAAATCCTTTCCATATTCATATAAGCATACGGTACAAAATATCAGCCACTGTGGCAGGCCTTACTCCAAAGTTATANTTTAAAATCTCATATGCTCCACAGCAAAATGTTGGTAACGAGAGTGAAGCAGAAAGAATGGGAAAAGGAAATGNTGGGGAGTGATGCTTCTAGAACTTGCTAAGTTTATGAAAGCTACCTGCTGAAACAGGTGCATTCTGAGGCTGAACTATGGGAATATGTAAAGTCAACGAGAAAAAAAAGATCTTTAAGAGAATTTTAGAGTTCACCCCTGCCTCCTTTCCTTTGTTGTGTATAAAGTTTGCTCTGTCTTGGATACCCACTGTCTTGGTGACGGTTCTATTGCTTTGAAAAGAACCCATGACCTTAGCCAACTCTTATAAAAAGAAGGCATTTAATTGAAGGCTTCCTTACAGTTTCAGAGGATTAGTCCATTATTATCCACATTGTCCTTTTGAGACACATAAACAGACATGATGCTGGAGCAGTCGCTGAGAGCTGCATCCACATCCACAGGCCAATAGAGACAATGTGTGTATGAGGGAGAGAAGAGAGAGAGAGANAGACAGACAGAGAGACAGCAACAGAGACAGAGAGAGATTTGGCCTGGCATGAGTTTTCCAACAAGGCCACACCTCCTAATCCTTGTAATTCTTTCAAAGAGTCCTACTCCCTGGTGACTAATCATTCGAATATATGACCCTCTGGGATCATACTCAAACANTCTTACTCAAACCACTGCAGCTACCATGACACACTGTCACAACCTCAAAACAACAGAGTAGATTGGTCCCGGGCAGAATCTTCTATAAACTGTGATCCCAAACTTAACTCATTGTAAATGAATTGTCTATAATTATTCATTGTAAATGAATTAGGTACTTGCTCCCATAATACAACACTAACTAATAAAGGGTATATCCTGAAAGAATATAAACCTAATTGCTTTTCTAGTATGAACTTTGTCATGGATTTTCCTCCTTTTTTTTTAACTGATGGACAATTGCAGTAAGTGATTGATTTTGAAAGTATAAAAGCCAATGTGAAGCCCCACAGTTATTCTAACTCTGTAGATATTCTGTGGTGTGTGGAGTTTGCATCTCCACAAGTTTTTTATAGTAATGTCTCAGTTACTAAGAAACTTAAAAGCTAAGTACTACAAACAACAGTTGGTGTTCAGCTTCTTGAGTGGTACCTTTATAAATGGAAACATCTTCATGTCAACCTCAGGTGTGACCCCTGAGCTGCATTGAAGTAGAGGTCTTCTTTGTGCTGAACTACAGTGGTGAGAAACAACAGAAAAAAGACAGAATTCATCATATTCTCTCAAAGACCCAATAGACCCAAGATATTTCTTTAAAACCAGGAAGAGAAGTTAATATGAATTTATATACCTTTTTAAACTTTAATGAAACATTACAATTATTGTGCCTGCCAAAAGATACATGGTTGGACTGAAAATGGAAAACTCCATTATCCTTACCTGCACCTCAGGTGTGGCTGATGGCCCATTTGAAATTATTATGATCTAGCATCCATCTATCTACTTATTTATATATCTGTCATCTATCTTCTATCATATGTCTATCATTTGTTATCTGTTAAAATAACAACTAAATATTTATAACTTAGCCTTTCATTTTCTATTATTCTGTCATCAGATGTAATATTAAAGAAATTAATCTTCAAGCCGGGCGGTGGTGGCGCAAGCCTTTAAACCCAGCACTCGGGAGGCAGAGGCAGACGGATCTCTGTGAGTTTGAGGCCAGCCTGGGCTACCAAGTAAGTTCCAGGAAAGGCGCCAAAGCTACACAGAGAAACCCTGTCTCGAAAAACCAAAAAAAAAAAAAAAAAAATTAATCTTCTTAGTTAACTACAAATCCATGGACATGTTTACATGTTTTCACTTTGATATTTGTNTGACATATACAGTATTTTATTTTTATTTTAATGGCCTTTAAAATGCATTTAAATGTAAGGGTATCACATTATATATCAATTGGACAATGTAGCTTCTTTAGAACAGATGTTGCTTTGAATCCACAGACACNTTGCACATGACTTTAAGCATGATAAATGTTCCAAACTGTCTGGTATTAACNATGCCCCATCATCCCACTGTTGACGACTGTTCTGCACCCAAGCATGTGATATAGCTGTTTGATGCCTGAGACCAGAGTTAGTCTTCCACATTTGTATAAAAATAATATTAGAGGAGCCTGAGAAATGCTAGGTCATAATACTCCTTGTGCCCATTTTCATAATCCACAGACAACTTTCTGGAAGTCCTCAATGTTTCCAGCAGTATCGAGTTAGTTCAGACTTTAAGATGGAGATGAATGGACTTGAGGAAAAAGAGGTATTGGGAAGCCTTTTCACCAGGATTGCCCATCCCTCAACTGAGCTTCCCACCCCTGCTTTGTCTAGTCAGTCTCTTCTCAGCATTTTCAGATGATTATGGCCAGGAATAGCAACAATGAATTCTAAACTGTGAGCCACAGGAAGTAAAAATGGAGGATAAATATTTTTCATCTGCCAAGTAAGTATTTTTATTCCATGGGCATAGCATTTTTTGTATTTAAAATGACAGATCCTGTCACAAAGGTTCTTAATATTATATTGAAAAGATATCTGTATTACAGCAGAGGTTAAAAAACTCATTTATTTATAAGACTCTCAGGTCCTGGAGAGGTCTGCTACCTCTTTCTCCCTGCAGACAGTTAATATCGTTGAAAATAAAAAGCTGTTATATTATATGACAAGCACACTGGTATTAAAAACAAACATAGCCTAGTTTCAGTAATGTGTTCCAGGGCTGGTGAACTGCTGGTTCAAAATGGAACAAAACCAGNTATATGTTTCCATTTTATTTTTGAATTTTCCCCTCTATTGGTGTATTTGTTCTTGTACATCTGGTTCATCAGAAAGTCATAAAATTAGCTATGGAAATAAAATAGCAGGATTCATTCTGACATCCCCAGGTTCATATAACAAAATCATCTATGAGTCCATGAAGGAGGCAAACTGAGGGATGGAGTCTGCTGAGGAAGAAATACCCTCATGTAGGGTACTAAGAGGTTTATGTCTTTAGGAAAACAAGCAAGAGAACTTAAAGTGTATTCAAATGAAAAAGGAGTTGCACCCTTATCTCTGTAGCTTTTCTTGGCCTTTATTACTTCATTCCTGAAGCTCTGGAGATAGTTGAAAGAGTGAGGGTCTCAGAGAGTGCAATTCAATATTTGATGGAGATGGGGTAGACAAAGTGACAGAAACATTTCCACATCTGATCAGACATTCACCAAGACTTGCTGCATCTGGTACCATGGTTCTCAAATCTGAGCTACAGGATTCTAAAATTAGGTCAAAGACCATACAATAGATTATTGAGTAGTGGAATGCAGAGGGACTACAAGTGACTGCAATAGACTGATTGGTTACTGAAATACTCACTTGGAGACACATTCTAGGCATGTTCAGAAGAGAAGGAACAAAAACCCAAAGTGGCATTCAATGGGTAAATGGCTATCCCATTCCATCCAAACATGTAGCTGGTCAGAGGAAATGCATGCTCCAGCTCCTATGAGCAGCACAAAACTCCATTTAATTTTCCTGCTGTAACCCAAGGTTCACCATAAATGGGGAAGAAACAGCTGGGGATGATAATTTCAGTTTTTAATTTGTCTGCCC
>LZPO01117876.1:27432-38913 GCA_001675575.1 Neotoma lepida
TTGAGCAGCAGAAACAGTCAAGTTATATTCCCTAATGCTCCCAATTACCTCTGACACTGGGAAGCAGAGTGAATCCTTAACTCAATGTGCCTCCTGAGGCTATGTCAGCCTGCCTCATCTGTGGGTGGGCTTCGGTGCCCAACAAAGGGAGTTCTGAAGTTCTAAAGAGTCCTTTCATCATTGTGCCCCAGGCTTCATCTGCTGTGTTTGCAATCCAGGAACAAACATTTCATTTAAGATGAATTAAAGATTTGGAAATCAAAAGGCTACAAACATAATTGCTGTAATCAATGTAAGTCAATGTTAGGTCCAGTACTGGAAAAGGCTGGTACACAGGACGGGGCTTTTGAATCAAAGTGTTTGAATCAACTTTGGGGAGCAGGTATGCAAGAACTCTTCCCAGCACATTTGTGGACTGTTAGCTTTCCTCGTGTTTACTATCCATTATCTGCCTTTGTTCTGGTTCATGCTGGCCCTTTTATAATCCTTTTTTAAAAATACAAAATCAATACAACTTTAATTACAAAAAGCCCATGGTGCCTCTTGAAAAAACAGGACAAACAAAAAAGGGCATTTTGAGAAGGNACTGGTGATCTAAGAAGCGTGACCTGAGGCCATCCTATTTCTTGGGGCGATGCTGTTGATCTGTTGGTCCCATTGTAATGATTTATGTGTCCCTATCTGGTACCTTTTGTTCTCTAGCCAGCTTTGTGTATGGTAAATGAACAACTGCATCTCAACCAGGGGTTTGACATTTACGATGCTTTGTAGCATAGATAGAGCCACATCTGGGCAAACATTGTCCCTGGCGATTAGTGGCTCNTATCATCTGTNCAGTGTCTGGCTGCCACAATGATGAGCACTCATTAGAAATGTCCCATTTCCTCCTAGAGCCAAATAAAAGCACAAACTAATCTAAAATGAACATTCACTGGGTATGGGTATATATGTGTTGAATTTCTGTGTTGGCTTCTTCCAGAGACACACTGCAGCTTAATTTTCTCCCTTTGAATATTGTTTATATCAATGGCTTGAATCAATGTGTGTGTAACAATGTAGAAAACCCAATTTTTGATCAGGTGCTTCAGCCAGAGCCAAAAAGCATGATATAAAATAGCCAGATAAAGCCCCTTTGGCTGATATATTATGTGAGATAGCATTAAAAACTTTGTTTGCTACTTGACATAGCAGCAGGTTTATAAAAACCCTGGAGATATTTTTCTTCAACTCGAGGAATAGATTGCCTTTTCCTGAGCAACTGGATGTTTGGTTTATTTGCTGGTCTGTGTTATACCAAGAGTAAAGCCAGTATCTTCTCATGAATTCATCTTTGCATTTGCTGTTAGAAAAGCAAGACAGCAAGCAATCTATCCAAAGCATTGGATGGAGATTCTTAGCAAGATTTTCATCTATTAATTGTACCAATGGCTTCCTTTTCTTTTTTTTTAACCACAGTTTCTGTCTCTCTAATTTTCTGTTCTTTGTCTTTATCTTGCAGAATTACAATCTGTTAATCTCTGTAAATCCCAATTTTCAGACTAAGGTGGATGTAAATACTTAAAACAAATGAACTAAGGTAAAATAAAATGAGATGAAACTGGTTTCTGACATCAAGGAGCTTGTAAATTTCTGGTGGAGTCCANATAAATGTAGCAAAAGATAAAGATANAAGGCGTGTGGACTTAAATGACAGTACAAAGTAGATATTTATAATAATAGTACCTAAGAGGGTGGGAGATTGATCTGAGTTATAAGATTCAGAGGAAATTGATTATTAGAGAGCATTACCTTGAGGCNTTTCATACCACTTAGGACAGGAGGNCTTGTGCATGAAAGTGCATATAATGTATCTGTTTGGGTGGTTTGTGAGACCGAGACAAGGGAAGTTGAATGTGCTAAACAGCCAGAGCTTCTTGTGTTATTCTCATGGCACTCTTGTTTGAATGTTTTTTTTCCTTTAAAGTCTATGTGAATACTTAATTCCCAGTACAAATGCAGTCTTATGTTAGACTTTGTCCCAAGAATTATCAAGACTAAAACTCTTTTCCTTTACAACCTATCCAACCCATTTTGCTAAAACAATGCAAAATGGACCCAGAATCTACACCCATTGGTTTTATCTGAGATACAANGTCAGCACATTTCATTTTGTTTCCNCTGTTCATGCGGGATTAAGATTCTGAAAATTTTATTAATAGGAAATGACACAAGATAACAGTGGAAGTGAGAATGGGGGAAAGTAGTTAAACAGNATGGAGCTATGTGCACTAGGCAANTCTACCTAACAACCTGGCAGCCCTGAAGACAGCTGCTTTCTTCAAGTGTTATTAACTTAGTTGCCAATAGTTCAAGAAATTTTTTTAAGTATATTACATGCATCATTCAAAAAGAAAAAAGAAAAAGGAAACTCACTTTGGCAGGGGACTACTATGTCCTATTCCCTCCATTNTCCCTGCAACTCTGTTCAATGTACAAAGTAGGAAGATGTTATCTCTAAGGCCACACTGTCATCATTCCACAGTGCGTCCCTAATCATCATAATAATTCCATGAAGATTGTTCTTTTAGCATCTGAATTCTTCTGGTTTTATAATTTTGCAACCATGGTTTAAATTCTCAGTGGAAAGAAAATAGACCATGGTTAAGATTTTGGTCCTCTACTCAGCTCATTTTAGTCCTGGCTCATCATGGCTGCATCATACCTTCTTTCCAAAAGAATGTTTTCTGTTGATGTCACCAGTCTGCATCTGTGTACTCTAAGATACTTTGATACAGATAAAAGCATCAGGATGAGAACAGACTCAGTGGTCATCCTGACAAGTGCAGAACTAAGTTTGTTGGAATGGTGATCTCCTTCCTGCATCACAAATGCAAATTTGCACATGGGCATTATAGGTAGGAATTTGAAAAACTCTGCTCTAAAGAGAGAAGAGCAGTGTGGCTACTGATTGGAATGGATGTCAAAGCATCCCCAGGTTGACTGGAAACCTTGCTTTCTGTGGCTTATTTTCTGTTAAAATTGTCTTGTACATGAGGCTGATAGAAATGAGTCAATAGGAAGAGAATAATGGTGGTACTGGGTAAGAATTAGTCTTNGGGTAACAGCCATAAGGGAGAGCAAATTTCCAGCCAGCAGAAACATGAGGGTAGGACCACTGAGGGATCTCCTGGCAGACAGTGTCTGAGACATGATTGGTGTGTCACCTTCACAGAAGTTCTTCTCTGAATGGGAGGTGTCAGACCAACCACCTGACAGGAAAACAGACAGAAGAGGAACCAGGAACATCTTGGAATTCCACGCAATACCACTTGGTCAGATCAGTTTTATTGGTGCTGAAGTGTGTTTTCAAAGTCTATTTCTGGGAAAAGATAAAAAATAGTTTAAAGAAATAGAGCAAGCTAGAATGAGAAAACAAAGGGAATTAATGGGCTCNTTTTCACTGCTTTAGACAATAGGGTTTGAAATCTACCCAAACAACCCAGAACATAAATAAATCAGAGCTCTGGTAAATTCATTGGTGTTTTGTTATCAGTTCAAAGCCCCTCTCTGACATGACCAATGATGGTCACAGCATGAGCTTACAGAAAGTAAGAATTGAAGAGAGAAGGAAGAAAACAGACAGCGAGGTGGGATAACGGGGCAAAGACAAAGGGCAGGACAATGTAGGAAGAAAAATCTAAGTAGAGAAAATCAGAAAATAGAGAAGGCAAATCGGGAGGGAAAGAAAGGCGGCAGCTGTAGAAGGTTATTGTTCTTTTGTGTGTACAAATGTCAATCAAGGTGGCGGTTGCTTGGATTAAAATAAAGTAACGCTGGAGCCTCACAGAGCCACACAGTGGTCTGTTCTGTGTCTCGCTCCCTAGATACAAGCCCTGCACAAATAAAGACAAATGAATAATGTTGGTATTTTTAATGGAGGTTGCCTTTGAGTTTGGCTCAGAGACAATGGCCTGTAGTTGTATCTGATTATAACTCATCTCTGCGGGGGCAGACAGAGCTGTTGTAAATGTCTGAAAATTATGAGCTTTAGAAAGATGAACTCTGTGATTGTAATGACACTAGGCATTTGCACATTTTATAGTCTTTCTCAGTCTTTCTCATCTGAAAATCATGAGGCTGTGTTTATGACATCACCGGATTCGTATGTGTTGCTTTGAGGCACGTACCAACAAGTACTCTTTTTTTTTTTTTCCTGGTATTTTGTTTTGGTTTTCCTGAAGAGAATGTGATGACTTAGGGAAATGTCATTAGGATCAATAAAAAATCCTGCTGGCAAAAGAGGCAGACTCAACATCTGATGAAAGTACAAGGTTAAAGTTTATAGTACAGGTCAAAGGAACAGAGTAGGTGAACCTGTGTGCTGTCTCCTCAGGAGAGCAGAGACCATTGCTCTACAGTCAGCCTCCACACAGCCTCAGTTCCAAAAACCTTCCTAATAAATCCCTGAGGGTGGATACACCTCTGCTGCCATGGGATTTCAAGATTGTTGAACTGAAAAATAACAACAGTAAAAAAATCCACTCTTGATCTATATATAAGTCAAGATAAGTCCATAAAGGGCTCTGATCATGTGTGCTGGCCCCTTTACTCAACCTCATTTATCAGGTCAACATAATTTAGAAAATTGAATTTGTTTCAAACACTTTATACCAACTTGAACAACACAGTGGATATGGACAGATTTCAAATACGTGTCTTGGTGTATCTTTGTATATGTGATTAGAGGGTGTTTTGTATGTGTGTGTTTGGGTGTGTAATTTTGTATGTCTATATTTTTTTTGTGAATCTTTGTGTGTTTGTGTGCCTATGCATATCTGTTTAAGCCTATGAGTGCCCCTGTGTCTCTGAATGTCTCCGTGTGTATGTATCTGTGTCTGTGTGAATATGTCTGTGTGTGTCTGTGAGTCTGTATATCTTTGACTGTATCTCTATGTGGGTAGTGGTATGNTGTCATATATTCAAAACTTGTCTGAACAGTTGTATCTACAACAATAACTGTGAGAATGTTGACAAGCCAGATGAGGTATGCAAAGAAGAAACAGAAGATAATAAAATTAGCTTTGACCACATTGTAACTACAATAACTGCCATATATGAACATATAGATTATGTTTCTTATGTACTTTTCATTAAAAAATAGACTAAGTGATAAATAAAATACAAGTTAAACATCTGTGCTCTGAAAAATGTGGTTAATAAAAATCTCCAAAATCTGGTTTGTTAAGTACTAACATGAATACATGAAACCAGAAGTGGGCAATGTCACTCCAGCGCTCATGTGACAGGTAGTATTGAAATATAGGTCATTAAAAACAGTATGTAAATTTATCTTTGAACCAAGTGTGGGCTCTAAATGAATTCCATGTTTATGGTCAGGTCCCTTCCCCAAGATACATCAATATTTATATTCAAATATTGAGAAAGTCCCACCTTAAAAAAATCTAAAACCTTTTCATTTCTTTATTTGATGCACTTCAGATATGAACTGCACATATATATTATATGGTATAAAACATTGCTGAACATTTCAGAATTTCCATTTACCCTGATCTTTAATTCCTAGTATGCTGAAAATATCTTGGCCATCTCTCAGCACAAACATACACACACACACACACACACACACACACACAAACACACACATAAACATACAGAAGGAAGAAGGAAGGGAGGGAAGAAGTTAGGGAGGGACAGATGGGGAGAAATCTTTAGTATAGTTATACTTGACAATAACAATATTGGTGACATAGCAACAAAAGTTACATTCTACTGGCTTTGCAATGTAACTGATTGCTCGTGGCTCACGTGCAAACTGAAGACCAGAGTTGCAACCAGTAGAGAAGGAGACATACAGTTATGGGCTGTCTTGAGGTAAGTGTTCTTTATTCTGGGTTTAGGGCCCTGGTTCTGTTCTGTTGTTAAATGGAGCATAAAATACCAATGAAGAAGAAAAACCTGAACTTCTGGAAATCCTTTGTTTCATCAAACAAGTAACNACAATCGCCTTTACTCACAAATTTGTCAGAAGAGCAAAGACATCATGACAGTTACTTTCCTGTAAAATAATCAGGATGAATTTAGCAATGGAAAAAGAAGTGAAGACAAAATGTTGATGTGCCCTTACAGAGTGTGTGCACAGTTTAGTTCCCAGACCTCTGGCTCTGTGACTCTATTTTCCTCCCCAGTTATTCTGCCTTCATCTCCCCTTGAGAATGACCCAGTTTACCTTGTCACAGGGTAAAGCCTGGTTTTGGCAATCAGTGCAAGTCATTGCTATTCAGAATTGCTGTAGCAGCTGCCTTGTCTGCACCTGCTCAGTGAGAGGGTTCCCGGTCAAGTTCAGAAACAAGCCAGCTTCATTTGTGGGATGCTGGGTTGAAGTCAGACTTCAGAGGCCTGGCTTTGTGCAGCCTCCTGGGATTCCACTGGGCTTGAATCGCCTGTGACCTCTGTGCCCTTAGAACATCACAGAAAACACCATCTCGGTGCCCACTAATTGGTCACCTTGATGTCACTCACAGCACGGAGATCAAGGACAGAGTGGATCCTGCAAAGTGAACTACACACGCTCTCAGGGGTGGTCTCTATAGGTCAGGTTCACCTCCTGTAGACAGCACAGCATGGGGGCTTCTTACCCCGGGACTGCGTGAAACCTGTCTATGGTGCACATGAACAAAGGATTGTTGGACCCACAAGTGACCTGCTTCTGGCCACCCACGAGGGCCAAATTGTCAGCCATTCACAACTATTACGCCTCCATTATCCAAGTAAAACACTAAGTACNTTGTGTGGAATCTTTACAAAACAGGCCTTTAAAATTAGTTTGTGATACTGCTTTACAAAAAACAATAAAGATTATTTTAAATTTAAAGTGGCCACTCAATCATGAATGTTCAGAGTTGTATCCAAGGTGTGCTGGAGAAACTTGCCATAATAATAAACAGGTTCCTTTTCAGAGTGCCAAGGGGCTGTCACTCAGTCACTTCCATGGTTGATGAATGAACAGGGAATACATTGAACACATCTTGCAATCATCACCACTGAATTAAAAACAGTTGTGAGTTATTATTTATTTCCATCCCTTAAAACCAGAAATTTTAGATGGCAAAAACTGTAAAATTAAGAAATTCTGATCAAATCTTTTTGAGAGAGAGAGAGTGAGAGAGAAAATAATGATGAATAATGATTCAGATTTTAGTGCTTATTGGAAGATTTAACTTAGTGGTTCAATTTAGCAAAGGAAATACTTACCTTTAGATTAATGAGATCTTTTCTTATGTGTAGGATTGTCCTGTGTTCCAATGACAGGACCAGGATTCTCTAGGAAGATTTGTCTAATAGATGACTAAGCCTAAGTTACTAAGTTACAAGTGTCAGAAAAATAAATGGCACATGGGTGATGCCTTGACCAATTGTTTTTCTAGACAGCCACAATTAGGACAAGATAGAATAAAGAACTCCTGAAAATAGCATCCACTACTAAGAGCAAGAACTGACATCTTAGATAGCCCCTGGAATGAAAGTAAGACACGTGCAGATGTAAGAGAAGCTCATAGGCATCATTGTTTTGCAAGGTGAGAGTGAACAGTTGAATCCCTTTTCAGAAGCTGCATGAATTTGAAAATTTATTGGAACTTTTCTAGTTATGGTGAGTTCCCTGCAGTAAGTTCTCTATTCCATGAGTGAGTAGGAGCTAGGGCAAGGGACAGAGCAGCCATTGGATGGGCAGAGCGAGCTCTATTGTGAAACTTCAGCAGCCCAGAGGACCACAGAGCAGTGGAGCAAATGATTCCCAGTAGGAATTAAGACACTGTGTAAATGTATTGTCAACTCAAGGGATGATATTTGCAACTGAGTGTCCATAATAAAATCAATGTAGATTTTCTCACTTATTAAAGCCTATTCACCTCTCTAGATAAAGTTTGCAAAGCAAAGAGCAGATTATTTCTTTAAAGGTGTGAGCATGTCTGGATAGGCTGTAGAGCTTAATTTGCTTAGTTATTGGATTTAACCATTGCTTTTAGCCTCTTGACTAAACAGTGGGGTAAAGCAGCACTATTGGCTTGGCTATAAATAACACTGGTGACATATGCTCTCCTTGGCAATGTTTTCATTTTTGTAGGGATTTGGGGGTATTACTGGAACATGAGACCTGAGGCAGTTGATTTAAACAGGAAAATATTTGTTCAGGCTCATAGTGTCAGAGGCTGCAGTCCATGGTCAAATGGCTCCATTGGTTCTGGCCATAGAGAGTGTGGACATCATGGTGAAAAATGTATTAGGGCAGAGATGCTTTCTTAATGGTAGTGGAGACCCAGACAGTGAAAGAAATGTCCAGAAACAAGATATACAGGTCTTTATAGCCCTAATTATCCACTTAATCCATGAAGGTCCCATTTCCTACTAGGCCATTCAGTTTTGAATTAACATGTTATAGTCCACTGGTAAAGTTACTCCATGAACTAATGGCCTCTCAGATTAATTTGTCACCTGATAGGAGTCAAGTCCTCCAAATATGAGCCTTTTGAGGACTGGGGCATTCCACATTTAAATTATAACATGCCCATCCCAAACTGGTTGCAGCCATGGGGTTTGTGAATACTTTTAATGAATAATGTGTTTACATCAGAGGTCAAGACATTCACCCTTAAATCATGGTAACACAGTCAGCTTATGAACCTAGTTCATATGAAGAGACTGAATCTTGGTGGTGTAAGCACAGACATCCAACTGCCGCAACTCTTCAGCTACCTTACCTCCAGTCACCTTCTCCTACACCTCAGACCATCTGTTTCTTCATCCTTTAAATGTTCCAAGCTCTGTCCGTTTGGAGGCAGTTTGTAATTTGGAGGCACTCTCCTCCACACCCTACTCCCCCACCAAGAGACTAACTATCCTTTGCAAAATTATTCACTTAAGAGGTTTGCAACCTGGGCATTGCGAAACTTCCAAGCACAATCACAATTGGGTTTTTTAAAGTACTCTCTTCTATGAAAATCTTGAAGGAAATGGCCATCGGGTATAACACTAGGGTGACCCCTAAAGGAAAATAAAGGGGAATAATGTATTAATATAAAAGAGACTGGAAAATCAAGATGCTTGTTGATATTCTTAAGAATCAGACTAAGTATTAACTGTTCTGCATTCTGCATCTTCTCCCTGCTGTGGCCAATTATCAAAGCTCCTGGAGATGTCAGGAAAAAATAACTCAACCACGGGCAAAAGGAGTAATCCAGAAGTGTCCTGTGCTCACATTTGTCAACTTGAGGCTGCAAAGAGTCAGGGGCTTTGCAATATTTGAGGTCCTAGCTAATTCAGACTGTCTGAGAACAAGATGGCATGCAACAAGTTAGAAGGCTCAATTTCCACATCCTGGGCATGAAGCATGCTAACTTTCTTAACTAATTAAGCTTTATAAAGACTCTTCTATCTCTACCATTTGGAGACCACAAATTCAAGAAAAGGTCTGGAAAAGGGAAAAAAGAGACATGGAGAATTTGTTTTGTAATATGACTCCATTAGGTGAGGGATCTAGTTCTCAACTTTAATAAAAGCTCAGCTAACTTGCAAGCACTGTGGGAATGAAATAAAGGAGCCTGAGGGCTGAGTCCTTGCTTCTCATGCAAGAGGACTATTGAGGGCTCATCTTCTCAAATGTGAACTCCGCTGGGTAATCAGTCATCCCCATGGAAACTCAGCAACTTTTAATTGTCTTTAATTAAGGGGCCACAGAGGCAATCAGCTGCATTCCCAGCACATTAATGAGGGAAGCGTGAAGTGCAAAATGGCTACCTGAGGTGACTCACGGAAGCCGAGAGTCCTGGCTGAATTTCTAAAGGAGCAGAATTAGAAATTGGGTAGTCTAGGGTGGGTGATGAGAAATAAGTAGTGCCACTGTAAGATCGTCTTGTGTAAGTTACCAAAGCAAAGAGGACATAATATGAATCTGTGATATTGAACAATTAAAAAAACAAAAATGAAGATAAACTGATTCATTAAATAAAACTAAGAAGGGGCTCTTTACGGGAGGGGAAGGGAGCACTGGGAATCATGAACAAGGAAGGTAGGAAGATTAAGAACAGAAGTGTGAACAAAATACATGTGTATAGTAAAAGATGTATAGTGAAAGGTCATAATGAAGTCCATGGTTTTGCACACTTTACAAAATGAACAATAAAACATTAAGGGAAAAGACTTATATCATTTAACACTAGCTTGTGAAGAGGACAGCCATGTCTCTACAGTGCATTTTAAACTCTGTTGCAAGCAGTTTTCTCTGGTCACCACAGTACATATTAATCATTTCCTTCTTTTATAAAACAGTATTATTCACTGCCTTCACATTTGTTTACCTAATTATAAGTGATTACATAGTTTCTAGCTGGCAACCAGCTGACACTGGGAGACAATGTAAGAGGCTTTATGCATTTCCTGGTTGGTTATCTGCATCCTTGTGACTTGTAATACAACAAACTGATATGAATTGTAGTTGAAAGAATATGGTGCTGAAGCACTTCCCAGTTCTTGCTGCCCAAGGTATTGAAGCTCCAACCAGATCCACTGTTCTGTCTACGGTGGCATAAAGACTAAAGACAAGCAGAGCTCATCCACAGCCATTCAGTCCTTCTGAATAGACTACAGGCACTCAAAGTGACATTTCTGACTAAAGCATTAGTTAGGGGACAGTGAGAAGGCTCAGTGGCTCAAGCACTTTCATGAGCAATATAAGGACCTGAGTTTGGATCCCTAGTACATACATAAAAGTTGGGTACCTATAGTCCCATTCTTAAGGAGGTGGAGGCAGGCCGATGTCATTGCCTCACTGTACAGCCTGTCTATCTAAAATGGCCAGCACCAGATTCAATGAAAGGCCCTGCGAGTCAAAAGGTGGAGAATTAAGGATGAAGACACCAACATTCACCTCTGTCTGCCAGANGTACACACACTGGTGAGCACATACAGGCTTCCACACACTCCTAAAGAATTTGGTTTTAAAATGGGGACAAACAAAAGGAATATTTTCACTAAGATGACTGGAACATAAACATGCATCACAGGCCACTACTCTTTACTGATTGTTCCATTAGACTATTTACATCATATTGTTTAAAATTATAGCCAGTTTTTTGCAAAGAATAAGGAGTTGGACATTTAGTGTATGTTCCAGGGTTGGGATACTAGAATTCCTCAGGAAGACATTTCCCCGTCTCACTTGTACATCCTTCAGTACAAGGAGAATGCTGATTGTGGCCAACATTTATATTAGTTATTAATGCATAATAACCCTAAGTGAGCTATCATACCCACATTTAAGTTCTTGGGTGTGGAGAATACTATGAGGTACGGTTTTCAAGGAGCTTATAGGTTTGTTGAAGATCACACAGAGCAATACTAGAGAGGACGAACGCCTAAGAAACAGACATTGTGACTGACACATTTAGATGTGACAAGCTCTGCTCAGGCCTCCTGACAGTACTTATA
>LZPO01117877.1:13697-38880 GCA_001675575.1 Neotoma lepida
ACACACACACACACACACACACACACACACACACACACACTCTATATTAAAGAAAGAGAACAGGGTAAACTTGGGACTGAATGAAATCATATGTGGCATAGACACTGGTGATGGTTTCACAGTGTGTGGATCTCTCCAAAGTTGTATACATTAAATAAATAGTCATAGCTTTTGTATGCCAATCAATTTCNTATAAAGTAAATTCTATTTTAAACATTGTTATGAAAACATTGCCTTTAATTAACTCATTTCTGCCCAGATTATTAAGATGTTATGTATGCAAAATTTGGGCTTTTATCCCATTTCTGTTTCTGCAGTAAGATTTGAAATGTCACCTGATAGAAATAAATGTAAATAGGTTTTTTTCTCCCCNAAATAAGATTGACTACATTTCATTGTAACATCAAAGCTTCAATTCCCTTTCCTTTGGAAAGCCTTTTCATGCTACTTTTGTCCATCACTAACCATATCTGCACTTTCATCCTTAGATGGGTTATTTGGTCTGGTCCGGTGACACAAACTCTAGAATGATGGGAAGTAATTAGGCACAGAGGCAGAATAATTCTCAGTGTCACTAAACTGTCATTNGACTTGATTTTAACTATTGCAAAGCTTGACTTCTGAATTCTTTGGATTCTCCACNCATAAATATTGCAATGTAGGCTTTTTCTTCCCCCAAGTGAACTAAGTTCACAAATGTCTCTCTACTCCAGCAAGAACTCAGAACTATCAAGACAGGCCTCTTAACAACATCTGGAAAATCAAGCCTAGCTGTCAACTGACTCTCTTTTCTGGTTGCTTATTATGAGGCACTGGATGTCCTGGGTTTGTGGAATGTACCACANAATGAACATCATGGTAGGGTAAGATCCTACCTACCTTCACATCNGTGGTAAGATCAGCNTGTAGAACTATGTAAAGGGAGTAAAGAGAATAGGACATGAGAAGTTTTCTGTTAGCTTAATCTCCTTTAATATTTATTATATAAACCATTTTATCTGTGTTCTCTCCTGGGACTCTCTACCGGGCAACGATGAGTAATAGATGGCACAGCTGTTTTATACACACACACACACACACACACACACACACACACACACACACCCCAAAAGGTCATTGTTAGCTTGAGCCATGCTGATATACACATGTGCTTGTGTTCTGTCTTAAACTCACTTTCTCTCACCTAATTATTTTCTTAAGTTATTCNAGAAAAGTGCATTTTCACCTTGGCTGATTCCATTCCACCTCTCTGGAGAGTTCTTAGGCCAACCCTCATGACAAATAATGGTAGTAATGTTGAAGATCAAGAACCATTGTGCCAGCATTGTTTCCCTTGGTGTCACATGCCCTAGATTCATACATGTTCATTCATGCACATTCATGCCAAAAATAGAAAATGTGACCAATGTCCCATTGTATGTGTTGACATGGGTTTCTTCCTGATATTTCTCAAATAACTACACCACTGTGTTTTCTACTTCATTCATTGAGTCCTTATAACTTGGTACAAAGCATCATGGTAAGTTCAGAAAGGACCCCTCCATCTAAAAGTCACATGAGGACTTTTACCATGTTTGTTGGTTTTTTACTTGTACAACAAAATACTTGAGAGAAATCAACTTTTAGGGCTAAATATTGATTTTGACTCTTGATGTCAGAGCTTCCAGCCCCTGGTTGCCTGGCTATTAAAGACCCGTATCAAGGCAAGGCATCATGGTGGAAAAACAAAGCAATGTAGAGCTGTAGTCATGGAAGCCAAGAAGCAGAGAAGGAAGGGCTAGGTCAAGATACACCCACATAAACNTACATTCAGTGAACCNCTTCCTCTGACTAGGCCCCAAGCCCTAGTGATAACCAATTCAGCTATGAACTCATAAATAAATAAACCCACTGACATGGAGTCTTCATAACCCCATGGCCTCTCAAGGCACTAACTCTGGATACTGCTGCTGGGGCACCGATTCTCAGTACAGAAGTCTTTAGGGTCTATTTCNCATCCAAATCATGAAATAGGTATTTTTAAACTCAGACACTTGCCAAGAATGTCATCCTGTCTGAATTGTCTCAGTTNGTATTTCTAACTCTCCACCTTCTAATGTAGCAAATGACCTACTTAATAATAATGACTTATGTTTAGCACANTTTTAAGTTTTGTAATTAAGTGTAGTCTTACCAGATAGATAAGAAAAGATATAATTGAATATATCAATAGAGTATTGTGTTATGTTTCTATACCTGGATACATTGTGCAATGTTTAAATTAATTTAAACACACCTATTTTCTAGAGAGTAGTCATTTCTTTCTAGTGAAAACATTAAACACCCTATCTTTTAGTTTTTTGGAATGTGCACTATGTGCAACCCAAACTCCTACACTCACTCCACGATTGCTTTCTCTCTCATGGAAATGGTGGATTGGTAGGCACACTGGGTTATTCTAGCATGACAGTGGAAGGATTTGTTTTCCAAAACTGGGTCTGGTTGTATCACATTGACCTCTCAGATGAGGCAAAGAAAGGAGGGTGCAGAAGCTTAAAGAAAGGGTTGTTCACTCCTTGCTCTCAGCAGCTTCCGTGGGCTGAGACTAGCCTGTAGAAATCACCCATTTTTCATAAATTCTGGATTGATGCTCAGCAATTTGCACGATAACACTCGACTTGTGTTGTCTCTTTAAAATTGTCTTCATTCTCAGAATATCTCAAGATAATGCCAAGTTAGTTTATTTTGGCCATATTCTTGTAGCATTCTCTCTGACCCCTTGGCCAACACTTGGCATTTGCTATGAATTGTTATTTCAAGACAGAAAAGGCCACTGAGGAGTCCTGTACTCTTTCATGGGACTTGCAGGTTTTTATAGTTTTTAATACTTTTTTAAATTTAAGATCCAGTCTCTCTTTCCCTTTTTGGACCTGAAGTTTACTTTTCCCAAGAATCCCGCATGTACATATTAGCTGGAGAAGCCNTTCTCTTTTTTCTTTTCTTTTTGAGATTATAATGTAATTACATAATTTCCCCTTCCTTCCCCTCCCTCCAACCTCTCCTAGATACCCCTCCTTGCTCTCTCTTTCACATTCATAGACTCTTTTTTCCTTAATGTTGTTAGATGCATACAAGTAATATGTATCCATCTATATATTCCTAAGTGTAACCTGCTGGGTCTGTATAATATTATTTATATGTACATTTTTAGGGAAGCCATTTCTTTTTAAGGTTACTTAAGTCTGCATTCAGCAGCTCTCAGATCTGATAAAGATTCTGTGACTCTCCCTGCAGGGATGATTCCTTAAAAAGATGAAAAGTTGTCCTCTAAAATCTTGGTGATTGGTCTTATGGATTTGGTGAGATTAAAATTGACCCTAAGGCCCTAATTCCTCATAAAAGCTTCCTTAGTGCCCAGATGTTCCCCATTAGACTGTCACTTGACTGTCTCAGACACAAATTCTCCCTTGCCTGATCCAGTCAGTGTCTGCATGAGCCTCTTGAAGCTTGTCTATTTAATTAAAGCCCTTCTGGGCTATGTCGCTTGAGACCATTCCTTTGTTTTTCCTGTCTTCGAGCCCCCAAGCTTCAGCAGGCACAGCAAATTATCCTGATTTTCTAAGTTGTTATTCATTTTCTTCAAAGAGCGATAGGAGGTAGCTGAAGTAATGGGAAGGCATTTGAAGCTGGCTTCGGAGCACCCAAAATCTTCCATGGTAAGGTGCTTTTGATTTCGTTAGTCAAAATGAATTGAGCACTGGCTTGGTAAATGATTAATGGATGCGGGGTTTGAGTCAAATGTTTTGCTTCNTGTCAGAGATGCTGGTGTTCCCAAATTAAAGACATTCATGAACCATACTTCAACCCCTCTCTTTCATGGCAGTGAGATTTCCAACCACAATCAGTTAGTTGTATGCGCACAACCTGTTCTCAAGGAGAAAGACGGGGCAAAATGTGCATACTTGCATACATANACACATGGGTTTGCATGCTTTTAATTTTTTACTGAGAAGTTTTGTCAGGTCCCCTAATTCTAAAGCAATTCAGTATTAAAAGGTGCATTAAAATAATTGCAGGCTCTTTGGGACAGTCCCTCTGTTCTGTGATTGGACTGGGTCACAGCTCTTCACAGCACATCTTATAGCAGCTGGCACCCAGCTTCCTCAGAGGCCTGTGACCTTTAGGTATGCACCTGAGGCTCCCACACTTTNTCTGCTAGGTGGTCCTGGAAGCTCTCAGAATGTTCCAGAACTCAAATTTATTTCCTGTTCTTCAACTTTGACTGGTTTCTATTAGATTACTTTCTCTCACTAGCTCCGCGCTGAAATGTTGCCTTTCAGATTTCATTCACAAAGGCCATGTCTGCTTGTCATTTGTCCCACAATAGTGAAATCTGGGAGCGTTTTCAGAACCATGTCACTGGAGGTAAAGATGCAGAGTGTGGCACTTCCTTCCTTCCTTTTTCTTTTTCTTTTCTTTTTTTTTTCTCTCTGAGGTCACAGAAGTCATAAATGATGAAGGAAGAAATCGAGCTTAGGACTTCCAAGTCTCAGTCATATGCTTTGTCTGCGACATTGCAGCCACACCTACAGTATGACTTATCTGAAATAAAATATTAGTGTACCTTAAGACTAGTGAATGGGAGGTTTTTGATTGCTTCAGTTAAAAGATGGAATATCTTAGAATATGAATGTGGAGGGTACTGGACTGAAGCATGGATGCTCTTGTGGGTGCTGGGATAAAGNATGTATACTCCTGTGGGTACTGGGCTNAAGTGTGCTCCTGTGGGTGCTGGGATGANGNNTGGGTNCTCACATGGGTACGTTGAGATTAAGTATTCTTTAAAGGAAATGCAGTGGCAGACACAGGCTTCCCATAGAAAGCAGCAGAGGTTGTTGGAGGGGAAGAAAGACAGCANAGAACTATCTAGAAGGGAATAGTAAGCATCATCCTCACTGCTTGTATTAGGGCCCTTGTGGAAGCAGTGACCAAGATTTNTTGAAAATCACTCCCCATTTAGAAATCTCCCAAATGTGTACAGAGTTGCAGGAGGAAACCTAAGAATACCACCTGTTCATCTGCANTTGTAGCTGAGCAGTTTACCCATGAGCCTCAGGGAGACTGCCACTTTGCTGTTGACAGGATCCCCACCATCCAATAGGGAGATGGAAGAGACATAAGACTGATCTCTGGGAATAGCACCATGAACTCCTTGTAAATACATAGGAATTAATGTCTTGCAAATGAGGTACAAGGTGTTGAAGGGCTGTGGGTAATAGATTCATGAGTGTGCAGGAGGCTGCACTGCAGAATAAATCACTCTTCAGTAACTGCTCTAATTACAGGGACAGCACAGTTCCCTTCGAGCTTTCGCACACACAGTTAGTGTGAGATGATTGATGTCTGTCTGAGTTGTTTTTAGGGATGGTTCAAAGAAGGTAATTGGGCTTAAGATTGCCATGCTGACAGAACGAAACCCTTTCCCATGCCCACCTCATGCACAGAGTTAGTGATAATGGAGAAACTGGGGAGGTCGCCTCCTGGGTTTCGTAATCACANTAATAAAAGAATTTAAGAACCAACTCAAACGGAAGCTCAAGGACAATTTCATTAGAGTTTAAAAGATAAACCTCCAGGGCAGCGCAAGCAAGCTGTAAACTTCAGCAGCTGCCTGGAAGAGAGTAGAGGAGAGAGGGAAAGGCCATGCCATTTGAATTAAGCAGGCATGCCGGTCAAACACATGGCATCAGGCAGCCACACAGCAGGAGAGGTCTTTGGTAAAAGAGTCAACCTGGAGGGTTAGGGAAAAAAAGGAAAAGTTATGCTATGAAGGGGTCCAGAGCTTGGCAACNGAGGCTGGAAAGGCCTTGGTTCCCTTTGTGGTCTCTGAGGCAAACTGGTTTTTGCCTCTTTCAGCTTTGGGTGGTGCCTTTTCTTCACATGCTCCTTTGCCTCTGTTTTGCCCNTTTGTGCCTCTCTCAAGGACACTTGACCCTGGATAGGACCCACCCTACTCCAGGATGAATCCATATGCCTGAGTCACAATTCCAAAACCCCTATTTACTTCAGAAGTCACATTTTGGAGTTCACAAAGACATATCTTTGGGGATTTGCTACATCACTCACTGAATTTGACATAGTAAACTTTTATTACTTTCTTTTGCATGTGATAGTCTTGTTCATACATTATCAATTGGTAATTAATAGGCAAGAAAATAGCATAATTTCCAGGAGTCTATAAGACTCTTTCATTATGTGCTTTCTCTTCTTCTTCTATAAATCTTTCCAATCCCTTTCCTTCTCATCAATTTCTATGTGTTTGATGTTGATTTCTGGGGAAATTCTTGTATCCCACCCAAGCTTCATAATGCTGGTATCACACACATCAGCAGCCAAACATTCTACCCCAGGAATGCTCCACCTGTTGGTTCAACTACTAGATTGCCCTGCANAGAGATGTATAGGCATCGTGATTCTACTCAGAAGTTGTTCTGTGCAGNGNCAGAGCTGGNTGTGGGCAGAAATCGAGGTCTAGAACTTGCCCTGGCACAAAATACAGGAACATGGTCTCTGCTTCATTGTTTCATTTTAATTTTGAGTATTTGATGTTGGAGAATGTATCTTATACTGAGAAGTTGGTTGCCATGTTGCTGCTACATTCCCTCCCTCTCGCTCCCTCCTCCCCTGTCTCCCTCTCCTTTCCTCCTCCTCTCTCTCTCTCTCCCTCTCTCTCTCCCTCTCTCTCTCCCCCTTTCTCTCTTTCCCCTCTTCTTCCCTCCTTCTCTCTCTATCCTCCTCTCCACCCCCTGTGTGTATATGTGTGTGGGTGTGTGTGCATGCACTGTCTCTTATACACATCTAGATGTGTATAAGAGAGGGGTGTGGGTGTGTGTGCATGCATGTGTGTCCATGCCAAATGACTTTGTCTTGGGTCAAGGAACTGTATAAGGGGCAACTTTCTAGCCAGGTCCCATTTCCCACCCCATGAACCCCTTTCTAAATGCCTAACCCCACTCCTAAGTTCCCTCTTCTGTGAATGAGGCTTGGACTCCACAGTCCCACAAGCTGCTCTGTCCAGAGAAATGTAAGGCTGTGCTGACCTCTACTGCAACATCCCCCCCCCTACTCCAACTCATACTCCACCCAATCATGGAGCAATGCAGGAAGGGTCAGAAAGAGCTAGAAAAGTCTTGAGTGAGAACTGAGTGGAATTGAGCCACACACTTAATTCCTCTGGGCATTCCCATCTAATTCTATATACTAATGGCATCATTTCTGTGAGTCTTTCTGTTCCAGCATTCTGTCAGCCACACTGTTTAGCATGGGGGTCACCAGTCACGGAGAGTTCCTAAGTTCCTAAAATGTGGGAAGTGTTAATGTAAAATGTTCTCCAGATTTTCAACTAGNATGAGAAAGTAATGTGTATCATCATTAGTGTTTTATACTGTTTGCATGTAGATAGTCTCATGCTTTGAATAAATTAAGTGGAATACAATGTTACTGACACTAACTTCAACTGCTGTTCTTTTGTGGCTTCCAGAAAACTTAAAGTGTCGTATGTCGCTCACATTATATTTCTATTGACTGATTTGTATGCATACATAGGCATAAGACATCTTTTAAAAAGAAAGATTATTAGGGAGTCATGGTTACCTGTCTCTGCTCTCCAGTCATCAGTGCCATCTTNCTTACAATCTTTGACCTACAAAAATACAGCCTTTGACTAGCACAAATTATATATCAACGTATATTGATATATAATATACAAGATTACCCCTTTCAGCATTAATCTGTTTGGAAAATGTGGAATATATTATTTGTACATTTATATTGGTAAAGTCATAAGGAAATAATATGAAAAAATAAAATTATTCAGGTTAAGAAATGGCTTCATGAACATATGTATAAACACACCCACACAAAGTACCTACATTAAGTGTGCCTGGGGTAAGGGATGCTGCCATGGTCCAGTTGACTCTAGTGTCTTCAGTGTATTGTGATATATGTGATAAGTCATGTGGTCTCCCCATATTCCTTTGACTCTGAGTTCTAATTGGTCTTTTTTTTTTATTCACCTTCTCCTACAGGTATTTGTTTGATCACAGAGTTTTTCTTTGTTGAATATGATAATCCAGCCTAGTATGGGCCAACACTAGCACGAGAATACACTGAAATATAAACAAATTAGATGCAGATCTTAGCCCATGCTGACTCTGACTAATGCACACGAGCGTTACTGGATGTGCTCTATATGCACACCCCAGTGGTAGAGTGAAAAATTAATAGCAGGCATCACACTGCTTGTGTTTGAACCCCGAGTTTCCTACCATTGGTTGTGAGGTGAGTTAACTGAGTTAACCTCTCTGAACCCGTTTCCTCCTCTCTGAAGTGGAACTGACGGTAGTTTCATGTTCCCCAAAGGATATATATGAGGCTTATTGAGGCTAATTCACTTAATGGCATTAATTCTCAGTCTGGCAAGGAGAATGTTCCCCAATAATGCGAGCTCTTGTTTTCTAATTATGGATGTACCTATGAAAGGCAGAATAGGCATTTTAAGTGCAAATAAAGTCCCATGAACTCTCTGTAACAGGTGGCATATGCTTCTATTTGAAGACACAAGGAAAGCTTCAGTGGAGAGTGAAATTTGGTTCAAACAAGAGAGAATCTGACAAATNCACATGAGGGTTGGACAGGTGTCGACAACAAGCTTTCTCAGAGGAGATGGAGAGAGGAAAGAAAACAGAGAGTCACTCAAGTGAGCATCACACGTGTCTGCACGTCTAGACACAATCTTTATTTCACCGTGTCTTACATGTCTGTCCATTTAGGATGTAGGTGGGAGTCACTGTGTGTAGTACTGAGTTATGATGGCATTCGTAAGTGGTTCTCCTTATTTTGAGTCATGGTCAGCTTTGAAGGATCAAAGTACTGTTGGCGTCCTCCTCATTTACGGCAACCCACACTTGACTTCTGTTCGCCAACTCAAAAGTTAGTTTTTTTTTTTTTGTTTTTTTTTTGAGATTCCTTTCATCTCTTTTCAGCTCTTGTATCTGCTTTTTGTTCCCTCCAGCAATTTTTCCCTTTTTTCCCTTCTGTCTAAAACTTGTATCTGGACCACAGCTTTCTATATTTGAAATAGTTTCTTAGTTCCCAAAGTCACCATTCTCCATGTGGTCTTTAAAAACCTATTTGATGTATTATTATTGTGCTTATATGGTATAGGTGTGCATGTGGGCCCATGTGTCCCACAGTGGAGTCAGATGGCAGCTTTGGGAGTCTGTTCTCTCCCTTTCTGTGGCTTCTGGGAATTGAAGTCAGCTCACCAGGTTTATAAAGCAAGAGTGTCTACCTCCTGNGCAGTCTTGCTGGCCCTCCACGCAGTCTTCTCCGATGAGAGAGTGGAAGCTTCTAATNCCTTCTGTTGATTTGCAGTGAAACCTTGCTTCATATNTGCCTCCGAAGATCGTCATCAAGACTCAGTGAAGTAATGCAGATTAAAGTGCTCTGCTGGGCACACAGCGAGTCTCCTGAGATGTTAGTCAGGGCTAATGATCTACACTAACCCAACCTTTGCCTGTCTTCATTTGCTTCTTTTATTTAGCCTAGATCTCAATGTGTCCCTGTCCTCAATGCCACGCTTGTTAGCACCCCTGGAGTCACACCTCCCTGATTATATTCTGTCAGACTACCTTGGAGCTGTTTTGGTTTGGGTTTTTTCTTTTCCTCCCACACCTGATGACCCCATTCCTCTTCCCAACAAACCCCCTTCTGTTTTCATGTCTCTTATGCTGTGTCTCTGTGTAACCTAATGAGTTCCCTTAGGGTTGCTTATGTGAACAAGGCCACACCACTGAAGAAAAATGCCCTGCTCCCCCAAGCAACCATTAACTGGGGCTATATCCTAAGGGATTTATTGGGAGCCACCCTCTCCTCCCCACAAGCTGTTGATAGGTGCCACCTTGTGCATATCGTGTGCCAGTAATTGCAGTGGCTGTGAGTTCCCGACTACAGCATTGTGTCCTGCCCAGTCTTCATTCCACTCCGACTCCTACTCCACTCTTACCTTTTTTTTCTGCCTCTTCTTGTGTGATGTTTCCTGAACTTTACAGAGATATAGATGCCCCATTTATGGCTGAGACTCAAGCTGTCACTAATTCTCATCACTTTGAGCAGCAATGAGCCTCTGCAGTCACCNAACATGGCTGGCATTCCTATAATCACAATGTTACACTCCAATGGTGAATGTCAGCTCAACANGGGACTGGGAAATATTAGCAGACTCCTTCCTTAGTGCATAACCNTGTACCTCTGTGTAACGTTTTGCCCAATTCCTGTGAAGAGAGTCTGAAGATCCTGTGTAGCCTCTTCCTAACCTGCCCCACATTCTCTTTCAGTAGGTGGCTTCATCTCCTTCCACAGACCCCCCAGCTTCCTGCCTCCTCTGTCTCTACCTGCCCCCTCTTCTTCTCTGAGTTCTATAAGAAATGGGGCTATCTCAATCACAAAGCCCTATTAGCACACACGTTGAGCAAAGGCAGGGTATACTGCTCTATGAGAGAAAAACATATTTCTNTTTCCTGTAATTAATGTCTCAATAAGCAAGAGAAAAGAACTCAAATATGAAAATCATCTAGAAAGTCTTTAATTGTATAGGTATAAGATGTTTTAATTATGTTCTTGCTTACACAAAATTGAAGATGTTTTGAAATGATAGAAAAAATAATTCTGTGTTGAGAAAGTTGATTTATAATATTATTAGTTATTATCGATATTACTAATGAATTTTGGAAAGATGTTTTTCTTCTGAGATTATGGATATTTCTGTGTACATATATAAACACATGCATGTCTATATGTACATTTTTATAATGGGCTGGTGTGTTGCCTGTTTATCTAAGCATTCAATTCTACAGCCTAACTATGCTGCAGATACATCCGATTNGGAGATGTTCTGATTATGTAATGTGGTGACACATCCCGAGCGTGCTTAATGCCCTTGAAAATTGCAGCCTCTCTAATAGAACCTTCCTCAGCAGTGTTCTTCCAGCGAAGGCAAATCTCATATTCTCAAGGATAAACCAAATTGCATATATCCTGACCATTAGTTGTTTGAATATTGATTGGCACAATCATCATTTGCTGGCTCTCTGCTGGACCAGGCGCAGCTAAGTGAAGGAAGGGAAGTGATGAGCAGTCGCTCACTGAGCCATGTTATAAATAGTGACTTGAGGGGAGCAGAGAAGGAGCAGGCCTCTGGAGTTGGGGCATCAGGGCAGTGCAATCTGAGGCTCACCATGCTACCCTGTAACACACATTGCAAGGTCAGTAAATCATGGTGTTCCTGTGCTGCAGCTGTGAAGGGCTCTTGCCAGCTGCCCTGCATCCTCCTTATTGTCTCTTTAATGGAATCTCATCCATCCCAGCTCACATGACATTTGGTTCTCTGTGTGCTCTGAACACTGGCATGTTCCTTTAGTTAAAGACCCTAATCTCTGACCAGCGGATGAAGAAATAACGTTCTCTTAAATGATGTTCTGGGTGCAAAGATGAATTTCAGATTAACTCCTTCGTCAGTTGGCTTGACTGAGTCCCAGGCATGCCCCATGTAGTCTATGGAGTCCTTGCTAGCTCCCTCTGATCCCTCATCACTGCTCATGGCATGACAGCAGCTGGGAAAAGGGCTTGCAGGTATTGAATCCTGTCAGAGACTTGTGATCACGTGTGCACCTGAACTGTAGGTTAGAGGAGTTGCTTTTCCCTTTCCACATGGCATGTGAGGAGGAGCTGTAAATTCTCTGGTGCTGCCCTTTCTGGATAGCNGCTGGGGCTTTCAAATGCCATCATGTTTATTTTCTCCTGGCTTCTGGGATGCCCCCATCTGCCTTCTCCCCTCCCCCACCTGCACCTTCCAAGCTCCTTGGCTGGGTTCTTCTCTTCATTTGATTCTAGGTATTGATGTGCCCCAGGGCTTTATCCTGAGTCACCTCAGGATAAACGATGCGCAGTGGCTGGAAAGAGAGTCTTTTNCAGCTTCAGCATAGGAGTGCCATGATTTACAGAGCCTGGAATGTGNGTTAAGAAGGATCGAATGGGGAGCCTTGGGGTTACACACTGTGCTGATTGATACTGGACCCCAAAGACCTGATGGACTTCAATGCCTTTACTCANCCTCATGGCTCCCACGCCNTCACNCTAATCACTGTCAGATTTACCCCTCACCTCTAAGTTCTAGGCTGGTGTACCTCTCTACTTGCTTTGTGTCTGCACTTAGTGTATAGTAAATATTCCAGCNTTAGCATCTTCTAAGCAGAACCAAGGATTTATCCACCCCTTTCCCATCTTTNGCTTTTCCACATCAGTGTTTGTAACATACTAGGACAAAGGACCACCAATGGTGGAGAGTGTCTCCTGGTGGGATCCAACATGTCTGCACTGTGGCTGCTTGGAGGGGCAGGTGAAGACTATTTCTGTGAAGGAACAAGGGCACTTCTTCCACTATAGGACCCATATCATGGCANGGATCTCTGGTTTGTAGGATGCTCCTGTGTGTTGGTTGTACTAGAATGTTTGGTGCAATCCCTGTGTCCATGTAACCTCTGACAGTCACAGAATCCCGTCTAACAAGCCTAAGCAAGGTTCTATTCTTTTTTATTTGTTTTGCATAATTTGGATATTAGTGAAAATGAATGTACCTACAACATTAGACCACACTGCATTAGACTACTCCAGCTACCATTTTTTGTATGTGTTTCCCATTTTAATCCTCCTTTAGCCATGCAAGGGAAACAGCATAGGTGTGTTTTTGCAGACTGAAGGAATGCTTGGGAAGTGACTGTATTTGCATAGAGTGATCCCAGAAGCCATCTTTCTTCACTCTGCCANTCTGCTCCAGTGCACTCACAAAACCAAGCATCCAGAGGATGGTGAGAAGTCTGGTCCTTCTGTGCCACTGTGGCCCTTCCTCTGTCCTCACAGCATCTTTTGTAGGCATCNTCAGTTTGCATGCTACTCAGTGGTGTGCAGTGTCCTTGGCAGGCAGGCAATCCCTCAGTTAGGGATGCCAAATGCTCTCTGAATCTCCATGGGAGGTAGTGGAAATCTTGGGAAGTCTTTAGGTCATTGACAGGTTTCCCTCAATGGGTGTTGGAGAATCCTGGCTCTCTCTCTGTGCACTCTCCTTGTTGTCCTGGCTGATGGGGTGANCAGTTGGCTCTGCCATCCTGCCCTCCATCCATCCCACCACAGATGCAGAACTCTAGGGGCACCTGATTATAGATGAGGCCCTCCCAAACTATGAGCCAAGGCAATCCCTTTCCTTCTCCTTTCTCTTTTGCTGAGTGCATGTGCTAGGGATTGAATGTGAGCTCATGCATGTCAAACAACTATCACTGTACCGCTGAGTTNTAATTCCAGCTCCATCTCTGCATAAGTTGGTTGCTTTGATCACTTTGTTATAGTGATGTGAAGCTAACTACCATAATTTCCTAGGACGTTGGATACTCTGTTTCCATTGTTTGCTTGTCATGATGTCATCAACCCCACCATCGTGTCTTACATGGAAGGCAATGGAGGTTTTGTAGGAGGAAGTGTTGATTCTCTGTACTNTTCAAACTGGCTTTGCCTNTCCTTTGGAAGGGAAGCACACAATCCAGAGAAGAGAAANGTTCTGTGTAACCTCTCCAGCTTTGATGGCACTGTTCAGAACAGGGCCCATTCTCCACAGTCCTAGCTCACTCGTGCCAGCTTCTTGGCAATGTAAAACCTCACCCTGGAGGGTGAAGTTGTTGGTTACTTTGGTGCCTAGAAGTCAGTGTTTGGGCAAGGGTCTGTCCCAACATCAGTGTTTGGGCAAAAGTCTGTCCCAACATCAGTGTTTGGGTAAGGGTCTGTCCCAACATCAGTGTTTGGGCAAGGGTCCATCCCAGCATCCTTAGAACATGAGTCATGTATACCACTTCACCTTGAATGTCTGAAATAACCTAGTTTGTTTCTTTTGTGTTTTATGTGTTTAAACTATAAATATATAAATTAGTGGGTAAAATGGAATTAATCAGGCCATTTAGTAATTGCAAATACCCTTGAATTTTCTGCTGTTTCATACATTGGTGATGAGCAGTTTAAGCCTATTAAACAATTGAGACAATTGCAGTGGAGCTTATCATAATGGTTCTTCTAGTAATTTTATTAAAACTGTGCAAAAGATTCAATATTTGCAGCACTTTTAAAATAAATTCCTAAACCTGGTTAGCGATGCTAGCCTTTGACATTGCCAAAATAGGAATCCCCTGAGGAAACTTTATCAAAATATGATTTAATTTGCCTTGAACACTTCATAGATTGTATCAGGGAACCATTACAATAATTCCATCTTAGACCTTGGGTGACTCTAAAAGGCCAGTTCATGGTACTCATTTTACAGAAAAGAAAACCGAAAGGAGGAGCAAAGTAAAAGTAAAGTATTTTCATTTTCCTTGCCCAGGTCCAATACTAAGTGACACCACTGCTGAGGTCTGAGGACTTCCACTTATGAGCAGGGTACTTGGCANGCACAGGGCACAGTTGCGGAGCCCGTGCCGGTGGCTTAATGATGTCAAGTTGTAGCAGTATTGGTCTTGTGCTCTCGATTCTTATCTTGGCCTATTAAATTCACAACCCTGCTTGCTGCATGGTTCTGCTCTCTCTCCCTCTTTTGCTCTTTTTCTGCCTTGCTTCAGAGGTCCCATTTCTTTGCAGAATGCTGGCAGCTCAGACCTGATCATTTGGACTAACCGAAGCACAGCTGAAATCAAATCTGGTCCCTAGTTATTTCCCTCCATGTGGGAGTNCTAGATTGGGACCACCTCAGTCCCTTATCTCTGTATTCATCCTTTGATGCACCAAGCTCTGCCTTTGCCAAGTNTATCAAATATTCTCCTCTTCCCATATATTTGATTTTCCTGGGCAGGTCCTGGGAGGTACTAGGCTGCCTCATGTGCACAAGATCTGTGTTTATTGCTGACGACATCTCTGAAGTCCCCAGTCCGTCACTGGTATTACTGAGGCTATAAGGACACAGCTCCAACCCATACTTCTTAGGCTAAAAGGACAAAGATGAGAAATGAATGTTGTCACTTCTCTAACAACTCAGGCTTCAGCTGTGTGGAAGAGAGCATCTCTAATGACGCTGCAAATGGCCCAAGATGCATTGGAGATGAAGGCACAGCTGGGCNGGATGCTGATGTTGAAATACACACACAGCACAGCCTTCTCGGGGTGGAGAACCACCAAGCTTGCCTGCAAACACTTCTAAAGTACAAAGGTCTTTGGCAGAATTTCTGTTCCAGTTCAGGCAGATTGGATACACAGATAGTATAATTGCAAAATTACAACCTACCAGGGCTGTGTGTTGTAGGACACTCAAACAGATGTCATAGGAAACCAGGTGACCTGATTTTTTTTAAAGCAAATAAAATCTGTAAAGCAGGAGATGAAAATGAGGAATAACGTGGGGTGGATTTTATAGGGAAAGCATTTCACACTGTGGAAGTCATCTGTGNCCTCCAGACGAAAGTCTTCACTTCCTTGCTGCTAAGTGGGTTTTTTGTCTCTTGTGGGACGTTTGTTAGGAGTTTAATTTGGGGGCTCAGGTGTCTTCAAACACATATGTTGGGGAGACTTGGCACTTAGGCTGGAAATCTCATGGGGCAGTTCAGCTTTTAGGAGGTGGGAGGTCTGTAAGCTGTTTGAAGAGTATCCTTGGGGAGCTTGGAATCTCTCTCTCTCCCTCTCCCTCTTCCTCTCCCTCCATTCCTCCTTTCCTCCCTCCATCTTCTTCCATCTGTCTCCCTCCCTCTTTCTCTCCCTCCCTCCCTCTCTCTCTTATCCCCCACTTNTCCCCAATGTTGAGGTGAGCACTTTTGCTACCACACACTTCCACCGTATTCCTCCTTGGCACAGGCACAGAGAATGGGACCATCGGATCCTAGAACAAAGTCTCTGAAACTATAAGCTGGACAAACTTTATACTTTTCAAGGTGACTGTCTCTGGTCTTGGATTATAGGGACAGAGAACTAATTAACATACCGAGTTANAAGAATTTTCTTTCATCCTTTGAAGATAGGCTCTGGCTGGGTCATTCTGACTNGCTTAGNANTTGCCACACAGCCCACACTGGCCTNACATTTGTGACTTTCTGCTTCAACTTCTCAGCCTCTGGGATTATAAGCTCATAACTCTATATACAATATCAAAATATACCTTTTACAGAAAATTTAAAAAGACTTTTCACTNAAAAGCACATTCCTAGCTCTAGGGAAACTTTATCTCATGTGTCCCAGCTTACTGGCCGGATGTGTCCCAGCCACGTTCTGGGAAAGGATGGAGAGGGGGCCAGCCCCTTAAAGGGATCCTACACCCATCTGCTCCAGGTCTGCCTGACTTCTTCTTGCTTTAAATAGCCAAACTTCTATTTTTCACTTTACAGCTTTTCTATGTCATGATTCTCAAGGTTCAGGAATGACAGAGATGAAATTTTGGAATCTGGGTCAGAAGTTGTGTCCTGTAACAATTCTTAGACGGCACATTCTTAATTAAGCCAAGCTATTCCTATATTTCAGGCTCTCCCAAAGCTCTGGAATAGCACAACTAGATTTGTATTCTTGTCATATATTCCAAACACAGACTGTGGTTGTCCGATGGCCAGTACCGATTGAACAGAACATTTCTATCTACTATGTAAGCTCATTGTAAGTGGGTAATTCATTCAAAGAAGCCAGACCAAAAGATCTTGGGCCACTGGTAATGTAATAGGCTGTGTGTCAAGTCTGAAGGTAAATGCTTTGTTGTGTTTGGGGAAAGTCGCATACACAAATTCTCTTCCCTTGCTTCCTAGGTCTCAGTTATTTCTTCAGGGGAGGGCAGACATGCCCTTCATCTTTNGTGCCTGGATTAGCTTTCTATTTATCACAAAATCCCTTACATAATCAGCTTTAAGAGAGGCATATTTATTTTGGCTCACAATTGTGGAGGTTTTAGCCATGGTCATGTGGGCTCACCGCTTCTGAGCCTGAACAAGTACAACATGAGGGAGCAAAGCTATTTACTTCATGGCCAGGGGGAAGGAGAGGAAGAGAAAGAGTACTCCAGCGACCTCCCAATAGGCTCCACCCCTAAAGGAATGTGGCCACCTACCTGTAGTCCAAGCTGGGGACCTAGTTTTTGGCACATCAGTCTGTGGTGGCATTTCTGATCTGAACTATAGCATTGTCTCTGAGTTCACTGTCATCATTACATCAGGAATGAGATGGATGAAAGACAGTTGATGACTCTCAAGAGACTCATGAAACACTGCTAGGCGTTTCCTAGGGCCTTGTTTAGTTCCTTGTCCCATTCTGTTTCCCAGAGTCTAAGGACAAGCTTCTACCAGTGCTTTTCTCTATTGGCCAAAGTGCAAGGAAAGCCTTTTCTTGTCATCATCACAGATGGAACATTGTTGCCATCAAAAGTGCCTACAAGGTCCATTCATGGTCTCCCACCTAAGTCCAGCCTGAATCCCACCAGCAGCATGTCCTATTTGTTGAGAGTGATAAGCACACTCAACCTGTGCACAGAAATGCAAGTTTGGCTCTACTATTTTTTTTTTGAACTTCTCCCTCCAAGGCATCAGTCATGAGTGAAGAGTCTGGAGCCTGTGCATTAAAAATAGCAAGACCATTAGAAGATGACTCCACTGATGTACTGCCTACGACCCCCACCCACACATCAACTTGATGTCACACACTTACCACTGACCTTCATTTGTCTATGGATTTTTTTCTGGTCACTAGAGCGTATTTTGCTATTCTTTCAGCATCCAGAAGCATCAGAGAATGAGTGACTTATTCCTTCCCTCACCATCCTTCCATCATAATTAATAGAAATGGTATAGGAAACCCCAGCTCCTCCCCTCCCTTGTGGGGTCACTGGGAGACCCCAGTAAGGGGACTTAACCTTACTCACCGAGCTAACTTCCTGGACACAAACCNTTTCNCNGCCACTTAACCCTGACTGTCTTATCATGTTCCCTCATTGGTGTCTCCTGGACTTGCCTCTAGAATCAGCCTGCATCAATTCCTTGAGTGAGTCTGTAGTGGGAATTCATTTCACTAATTAACTTTGTGGTATAAGCCTTAGGGCGTGGCTCCTGATCCACGCATGTAATCGCTTAAAAGGGTGGGGGGACGGGTGTTGGGCCCCTTCTTCTTAGACTGGATTCAGACGGCTGGATCCATTTGCTCCCAGGCAGAACTGACGCGGCTGTTCACTTGGCTCTGTTTCGTGAATGTATCTTCCCCTTTATTACTTTAATAAATCCTTGTTACCTTCTTAAGCAGACTCACATGGATTTCTCATAATATGAGTCAATTCTGGTGAAACCGAGACACCATCGCTGTACCATATTGGGGCTTGAGGCAAGACTGCCTGAGCAGGCCAGACCCTGGCTTCTCTTGTGCTTCCATTCTGACCTCTAACACTAAGCACCTTCTTTCTTCTATATATGCTGGGATCCCATATAGATGCACAATTAAAAATGACATTAGTTTCAAATGTCAGGAAACTAAAGGAGTTGGATTTCGAAGCATCAAAAAATGCTCCAGAGCTGTGCGCTGAGTAGTTCAGGATTTCTGTCAACACAAACTATAACCNCTTAAATGACATGTAAGCCACCATTCCATACTGGCTGCCTGGAGCATCAGTCAGACATGCTGAAGTATGTCTGGCGTCAAGNGGTATTATTTATACTTGCTTTCTTCATCTTCTGGCAGAGTTGTATGTGAGCATTCAGCGTCTCAGAGCACCTCTNGGGCTCTCTTTGGCACTGGAAACCTCACCTCCCACTGCCTTTGAGCTGCACATCCCAGACATAATGTTTCCTTTTCATTGTAATCAGGCAGATATTCCCAAATATGTAAATGTTGAACATGGAAAGTCCTATTAAGACGGTCCATTCCTAGTACGTATTCGGCTTGCTAAAGCACACGTGCCAGCGNCAGAAACTGAGCACCAATAGTGCATGGAAAGCAGTGGTGAGTTCGTTTCTGAGCATCCAGCCTGTTGCAGTCACCCCACTAATGCAGGGAGAGAGGTCAGAGTTGAAGTATCTCAGTGCTTGACTCATGCCGTGACTCTTTCCCATTTCACACCACTCCTGTGTAACAAAGCAATGCNTGGAAGGNCAAGTTCTGTTTAGAAATGCAGAACGTGGAGTTAGAGATGTAGCTCGGTTGGTAGTGTGCTTGCCAAGCATGCACAAGGCCCCGAATTTGATTCCNACCATCACATAAACTAGGCATGGTAGTCCTGTAACCCCAGCACTTGGGTGGAGGAGGCAGGAGAATTATAATAATTCAAGATAATCCTCTGTGACAATAGCAAGTTTCCAATAGACTGGGCTGCATAAGACCCTGTCTAAAAAGCTAAATACATTAAATTATTTTTTAAAAGTAAAAAGAAAGCATTTTATTGAACTTAGACTTCTTCAGTGGGTGCATATTCAACAATCAGTTCGCATCTGTGAGTACAGTCTGGTGGTNCATCCTTTCAATGGGTGACTTTTCCTCTGAAGTCTGCCCTGAGTTTTGTTGCAGGGGGATCATTGCTTCCACTTCTAAGTATCTTACATCCACATGCAGTCCTCTTCCCTTAAGAAGGCCGTTGCAACCTTAGAGTGTGTTCACAGATAAGTATTGAAAGAATGCTCAACTGCTCTGTAACTATCTGAGATATATATATATATATACACAAAATCTTCTAAGCCCTGAAATAGAATGTACAGTGTTATTATAAAGTGACCCAGCATTCTGTGGTAACATTTAGAATCTTCCTTTAGAACTAATTTCTGCTATTAAAATTATAACAACTTTGAAGATAACCCTTTAGGTTGAAGTATTAGAAATGGACCATATTCAAACTTTGGTGGCCATATGTTTGCAACATTTCAAAAGCCCTACCTGTACCCCATCTTCAGGGCTCAGCTATGTGAGTCNAAGGAGTACTTGNATTTCTAGGAAACATTTTGTGTAACCAGCATTGTGAAGCCTGTGCTATAGTGTCTGGCTATGGTTGTTACCTAAATTGGTATTTAAAAAAAAGCCACACGGGGACACAGTGTGTATGTGTGGGGTAAACTTTTTGTGAAAAAAATGTGTATCATACAAGGGATGTGGTGCTGTGTGTTGCTCTAAGAATTTGAGTAGTGAGCAGGATAAATTCTTCTCAATGCAGGACCTGGGGCACAGCTTATGGTAAAGCACTTGCCTAGCACGTAGGAGGCAATTCCCTTACTACAAAAAAAAAAACAAAGAAAAGAAAACTATTAAAATAAATTTGAGGTAAAGCTCAGGATCCAGTAACAGTTCAGACTTTTTCCCTGATAAATTTACTACTAATCGCTACTTGCTTGTGAGTCTGGTGCTTTCTTTTCTACACCAGCTGCTAGAAAAGCCAAAGTTTGTAAATGCTGCAGCTTTTCTCAAACATGCTTTTAACTACAAATACTTTATTTTTTTTCTTTTGTACTTAATCCAGCAAAAGGGTAGTGAGCCAAGGGCTCTTAGCTTATTGTAAAGAGGCTTTGATTGAAAGCGGCATCAGGCCCTTCTTAGAAGCATGCTTCTTCCTGGATTCCCTTGAAAACAGAGCTGCAGGCAAGAGTTATAAAGCTGTTGTTTGGTTTGCAAAGTCCAAACCCCGGGCTGTAGGAGTGAAGGGGAAGGTGGGGCATGCAGGAAGGATATGGAACTGTAAGGGGTGATGTATACAGCTTGCTGCTGCTGCTGCTGCTGCTGCTGCTGCTGCTGCTGCTGCAGCAGCACAGGAAGAAGACATAGGGATGCCTCTTAGTTTGGGCATCATTTGTTTCTGACAGTGCTCAGGAAGCCTCCTTCCAGTGGCCCAGGACAGAGGGAAAAGCAGGAACCCCTTTGCTAGATCTGTTGTCTCTGATGTTGGGGGCAAATCAGCCTCATGGAAGTTAGGTGTACTCATACTTCCAGGCCGTGTCCTCCTAGGTGGCTGGTTGGAATGCTAGATTTCCTAACCTCAGCCAAGTTTGTTTAGCTGCAGCAGAAGGTACATGAAATTCAGTGCATGTAGTCCTAAGGCAAGCATCTTAATGACTCATGGTGTGTGGACGTCAAGTCCAGAAAATTGTCTAGGTTAGGAAATCCAAGAGGGTTTGCATAAGGTGTACACATGGATAGAAGGTAGAAAAAAAGCTGTGGGATGGAAAGAAGGTGGGAGAGGAAGGGCCAAAGCTTAGATAANCCACTTAAATTGGCAGGTGAAGAGCTGAGTCAGAGAATGATGGGGTAGAAATACTATTAACTAGATCATGGGAGCAGGAGAGTTTATACAGGAGGGCAGTGATGGGGATGAGAAAGGACACTTAGAGATGTTGAGTTGGAGTTTCCCTCCAACAAGAATGACATTTGTAAACTGGATATGCTAATCTGGAGCTTGGGAGCAAGCCCAGTACTGGCTGTTTAGACATCAGATCACACACACAAAGTTGTAGCTCAGGTCCACACACTGGTCAGACCGGGGATAAGGCCATGAGAAAAGAAAGGCTAGCTAGTGACTGGAACAGTGCCAGCCTATGAGGAAGGTCTGTTGTTTGTACATGGTAAGGAATGACCTAGAAGGAAACAGAGAGTCCTGCTAATGGCACAGAGCAGAGATTTTTCAGTTGTTGTCGTGAGTCACTAATTGAGGACAGGACCTGCTCACTGCCCATAGTTTGTGTTGCCACATAACTGTTCTTGGCTTCTGCGTTGTGGCCCCAGAGCAATTGTGCTGCCACTCAGCACAAACGTGAGTGATGACATGAGCAAGGCTAGTGAGTGTGCATAGCCTATCATGACTGTGCTCAGCATGGTACATCAGGTCCATCATTCCTGCTTCCACAATAACCTCATGATGCAAGCAGCACAACTTCATCTTTGCAATGCAGGAAAACGGGCCTCGGTGGAGGCCAGGTAAGTCCTCTCTCCCCTGCTGGACTCTGCTGCCTTGCCCTTGATTGTGGGTCAGCTCATAAAAATTCTTGCTGAGAAATCAGCTTTCTCACATATGGGTTCATTCCAGGCCCTGCTTCTTCTGCTTCAGTGCTATAGCTAAGTCGATTGTCTGAAAAGGATGGCACTAAAGTTTTATTGTTAATGTCTCTTGAGAAACCATTTTTGAATACTCCAGACCTTTACTTTGCATCTTTACCAGTCCCTCTTACTAATCCTCGGAATAAGAAGACAACACAAATATTCTCTTTTGAAGGGAATCCTCCATCGATACAGCGGAGGACAGAATGATGTTTTTCTAAATGTCAGTACACACACCAGACATTGAAATGTACATTTCAGAGATCAGATGTGCCCCAGAGATAATGTGTGCATTTCTCAGGTGGACACAATTAATGATGACACACTGATGTAGTTTAAATGGACCACAACCTAAATAATGCTGTAGCTGACACGCTGGGCCTCTATTTTTGCCTTGAATAGATTTCTAACATTTGAGTGGAATATTTATGTGCTTATGCTGAAATGAAAGAGCACAGTCACGTAAGCTATTACACGGTCCATTAAAACCACTTTCAAGTGACTCGACAACAGAGTTTTCTTCATCTTTAGCATTTGCAAAAGGAACCTTTCAATTAAGCCCCAACCCCCTATTCCCAGAACTCAGAACTGAAAAGTGCAGGTGTCACTTTGGGTCTTTCTGAAATGCTAAGTGTGTTTGTCATGTAGTGATGAAAAGAAGTCTGTTCATAAGCACCACGTATGTACGTTGAGCAAAACTTGGGGAAAGCCCTAGGGCCTGAGTGTCACAAAGTTGGATTCTTTTCTAGTGTCCATCTCTTGTCACCTCCTTTTTTCTGTTTATAGAGCCTGTAAATTTGAATCAAAGACCTGTCCAAAGATTCAGAACACCATGTAGCAGCATCAGATCTTATATCCTGGTGAGAGTCAGGCATTTCCCAGGGACAAAACCTGAGTCAAATTGTAGTTGTGTGTTGATGAATGACATCACTCCGTTGACTCCAAATGAAGCAGGTCACAAAATACCCACCTCAGTTGGGTATTTTGTCATCCAGAGTCCCTGATAGATGCATTGAAAGCACGTATGTGGCTTAGTGGCTCACCCACTTGATGAGGACATATGTGTGTAACTGTCTTACTCTTATGGAGGAAATGCAACCCTGCACAGCTCCCTCCTAGAACCCACATTGGCTTTGTAACAGTGTGTCTACCTAAGGCATGATGCACTCACAAGGGTTTGTTAGTTTGGTCTAACATAAAAGATAAGTTAACCCTCAAGTGCCCTTTGTGCAGACGTGGAAGACTTTGTTCTGGTGGCCTTTACATTTATTCATATGCTTGTTGGTGAGTCATTTCTCAGTTTTCTGAAATTATTATATAAAATGGAAGCTTTCTACATTCTAGACTCCATATTGTGGTGGACATTTATTTTTAGATTCCTTGCAATTTCATTTTTGAAAATGGAAAAGGTGATCAGCAATTGGAACCTGTTACAATGACTTGTGTTCATCTGTGACATCTAATGAAGATTTGAGATACCACCTTACCTGGGAACTGTTTAAATAGCCAGGTTGGGATGGAGGGACTACATTCTGAATCTGCAGCCATGTGTGCCTAGTTGTATGGGAAATCCCATGACCTTTGTCTTCCCTGAATTTAGGCTCTGTGGGCTCAGTGGACACAATGGGTATTTGTTAAACCTTCCCATACATAATCTGATGAACGGTGAGGATGAGAGACTTGCAGGAAAAGCCAGGGTCCAAAGTTGCAAGTTTAGAGGAGTGAGGACAAGTGGATCCCAAGTCAGTTATCCTTCCACTGAACCAGAAAGGGAGGGCAGGAAAGGAAAACTAGGTGAGCACAGAAAAGAAATCTCAGCTGTGAGTTCGTCTGTGTTTCATGTGTTTGCATATGGTTTGGTCAGGCACAGAGGGCTGATGGGAGATCAGGCTGATAAAGATTGACTTCTTTAGAATAGGCCTTGCAAGTTAAGTCTGGCTGAAGGGAGAATATGGGTAGCATCCATCACACTGGAGTCCAGGGAAGCCTAGGTGAAGAGGCAGTACATGATGAGCAATGAGCAGGTTAAATGATGTCATTCATCTGCAGGGAAGCCGAGGTGAAGAACCAGTGCACTGGGGGGCAGGTGAGCAGAGGGGATGACATCATTCATCTGCATACAGACATTTACCTGCACAAATTGAGGGTGAACATTTAGAAAGACTGAATTTGTCATTCCAAGTCTCTGAATTTTATGAGAAAACTTTCAGCTCGGATTTTATGTGTTTGCTTTCATTTTATTGTTGTAATAGTTAAATTTTTTGTTGAGTTTTGTAAAAGTGTGGTCTGCAGCATCATAAAAATTAAGTCATTAAGTTCTTCACTACAAGATAGCTTGAGAAAAATTCTTAAATCTCTTCTCAGAAAAAGACCCTTCGGGGGCTTGTCGGTGCCCTTGATGAAGGTTTTAGTTAAAGGGTTTTTGTTTTTCATTTTTTTTAAGCTCCTGAAGCANAAGCTGCAAAGCTTCAACTTTTCCCTACCTTATACAATTTCAGCCCTGTAACCACTGTGAGTTGGAGTCTCTAGCATTCCTTAGGACACAGTAGCCCCAGGAGGCCCTTATCTATTTGATCCATTACATTGTTTCTCTGGAACACAAAGTACCTAACCAATAATTCACACTGACAATGAGATCCATTTTCAGGCTTGTCTTTCCTGGAACTCCGTATAGCTCTGAGGTCCCTTCACGTAGTCTCCAGTGGAATAGCACAGAGATAGATATGAGGAATAAGCACACTCCACAACATGGACTCAAGCAGAGGACCATGTCAAGGAGCATCCTCTGAACTTGAAGAGGAATTGGGGTCTGACATTCTTAACCTTTGACCTCTACAGAGGCCCAGTAGTCAAGCATGAGCCAACAGCAGGATGAGGCCATGGCAGTTATTGCTGCACTGAGCTAGTGAGATTGGAGCTCATCCGTCTCTTCCAGAGGTCAGCATGGGCTGGAGGATGCCAAGGACATGCTGGACCCACCATAGCAGGCAAGCGACTCACCAGGGAAGTGTAGGAACTCTGTACTAGCCAGCACCCAGACTGGACCTCATTTACGTCTTGTACAGTGGTATGATGCTATAGTTGGTCT